>LBNU01034995.1:39403-69629 GCA_014162995.1 Artemisia annua
ACTCTTGGTAGACATGCTGTCGTATAGTTGCCTAAGCAATCCTCCATCAACCCCCTCATCTTTCTCATATCAGCTTGACTGAATCCTCCTGAGAGCTTGTTCACATTAGCCTTGCATTTCTCGACCACCATTAAAGTTCTTGGAGTCCAGACAATCAGGTCCCCCCTAATACGGAGCATGATTAGACAGGCTTTTGGGCACCTATTCATCAACTCTTGTGCATGATGAATGTCCTCCTCAACCTCTCGCTGGTAATGGGTTTAACATCATCATTTCCGATATGACAAACGAGTTACAGGCAATCACGAGATCAAGACAGCGAGACATGTTACTGGAAAAGGGAATGATAATTATTTGATTACGGGTGTGTGTGTTTCTGCTTGTGTGTGTGTGTGTGTGTGTGTGTGTGTGAAGGCGTTGACAATTTAATATGAAAGCATGAAAATAACTTTGCAAATTAGCCATTGAGGTCATGTCACAATTATACCAAAAGGTTGGCGGGAGATAAAAAGAACTAGGAAATGACGATACTACCCTCAGTGACATGGCACTTAACGAGAAAACTAACGGAAAAGGGCTCTCGGTGGCTTTTTTGCACTTTTACGTAACGTTAGTGGTTTTTTTGCGCTACTTTTCGTCTCGGTCCCATTTCTGCGATTTCGTGGAAGTTTAGGGACCATTTTTGCATTTTACCCTTAATATTAATATATGTAGATATTTAGTTCCTTATCCAATACAGTTCCATATTCGTACAATTCCATGTTCACCAATGGACAAAAACTGGAATGATGACTTGCTACCTATTTTCTTGCCTTGAGTACACAAAGCAAAGGTAGATGTGGAACAAACAAATAACGCATACAGTTTCAATTGCTTCATATGTAGGTACACCCATTGTGAAACTATTATCGGGTCTAATACAGTATACAATACAATACCAATGCTTCTTGGTGTGACTGATCCCAATCTCTAACTTTGAATTCTTCAACCCGTTCTATTTCTGCGGGATCCACATTCCATCCTTTGGAAGCTCCAGGAAACCCGACACAAAATCCCGTCATCATCAACACAGAGTTCCAATAATAATATCTCGTGAATGACCCCGCCAAGAAAACTTGTCAAAAGCAATCATGTATAAACTAAAAGAATTATATCGAAAAAAGGAGTGCGCTTTACAACTAATATATAAAATATTTATAGGCAAATGTCATATTAATAATTGAGCTTGTTAATGTATATCTTGAAAAGTTCCAGATATTCCTTTGAAATGTACGTTTTTAGCAGCCCCAAACACCCCTTAGAACATAAGCAGGCATACCCAAAAATCCCTATAAAACTGCAATTTTGCAGCCTTGAGGATGACTTAAACAACCATTAAAGTGCAGTTTTTAAGCAAATCCAAACACCCCTTAAAACGATAAATTCTGTTTTCCAAATATAATAACCAAGTAACCAACTAAATTATATTTAGCCAAACACCCCAATGCGTAGGCTTCACTGATCTTCTATTATGAAAGAACTTATGGCAGTTTCCACCCTTTGACTTTTGTTTACATTTCTGCACACGCCAACAAAGTTGCTACTACATCAAGATTGGAAAAAAAAATTATTTCAAAACAATTATTTCAGGTAAAACAATTATTTCAGGTGAGCGTTTACTTTTTCTAATTGTTTTACTTATAATATGCACTTTTTACATTTTTGCATCTTTCTTCCTGTATTGCAAAAGTTAATTTTGCAAATGACAGGGTCATTTCCGGGTATATCCAAATAAAAAAGGTAAGAGTTTATAATAAATCCCATAGCTTATTTAGTTAGTTTTCTGTAAACTCTCTGAAAAATGATCTAAAATTCCTTTCTACATAGTGTATGGTTTCTGTTTTACATGCTAAGGAAACGACTACTATTATGCTTAATGAGATCAGTCATACCTACTATTGCATTGGAATCACGGGGTTTTCTAAACACAACATCATTTTTCACTTACTAACATACGTAACATAAATACTACCTCATGGAGCGGGAGAGTGTTGTTTCCATTTTTTCATCATCTTACTGTACCTTAGCTATCTTGCTTAACTTCTTCTGCTGCAGCCTTAAAACCTCTGTTTCAGTCTAGAAAAGAAACGACAATCATTATATCTCAATCAAAACACGTCGTATAATTACTGTATATGCATAATATTATAACAATTTGGCCACTTAATCTATCTCAGAGATTTTGAGACATTTTGAAATGATTGATGTCCTCGTTTGTTCATCAACTAATTTCAAAAGGTATTGAGTTTATCATCTTTTTGAAATAGTACAAAAACAAATCTATAATTATACAAACCATTTTGATTTGTTAACCGACCTACCCCCATATAGTTTTCGTAACACAAAAGATAATGAAAAAGACATTTTGTTCTCTTAAGACTTACAACCCTAATCCTGACAGTCCCTAATGCAAACAACCTAATCGTAACAGCCCCTAATAGACGGTCAAATAGATGGTGTCTAATCTAAACACCTTAAACCACACAAAACACTATGCAGGTTCGCACAACATATTTAACGCCAAGTCGCCAACTGGTTGTGCTATTTTAGTTCAATGCATAGTGAAGTAAAATCAAATCCAGAGAAGACACCATGCATAACAATTAATGAATTAATGAAAAACAGTAAAAAGATGGGCATGTGAGTCAATCAAACCAAGTGTAACGGTGCATATTCGAAGATGACATCTGTTTTGACTGAATTTTTTTTGCCTTTTAGATAGCGAGATTTGAGAGGGATCTTTGTTTGAGCCGAGAATGTATCTCTTGAAAGAAAGACAGATTCCATTGACCACAATTTTTATAGCCTTGACTGGTCCATTTATAAAATTTGACATGAAACCGCCCCATTTTCATTTCGTATGTGCTATTCTGACTTGGCCCTGCAAAGCACACAATTATGTCTTTGTCAGAAAATCATATAGATTTAATATGAAATAACATGATCCTAAATGAAAGTTGTACGTACTTTATACTTCGATTTCTACGTTACATTATATAAGTTACTTAAACGCCTATAGAAAACGACATACTCAAAACTGGCAGTCAATATGGCTGCACTTTGTTTATGCGGGTCCATATCTATGTAGCAACACTACTAATCGGTTCATATCAGCGTTTGCCCTACGGGTACTGTTAGAACAACATCAGGGACATGCTTAAATATTTGAATAAATGGACAATATAGCTGAGCTTGAGAATAAAGATCACTCATGCTAACATGTGTTGTAGTATCAAGCCCACTCATATTTGAATGCACCAAGTCTACTTGTAATACAGCCAAATCCCATGACCCCTCGACGATAAACTGAAAATAAGTATATTAAAATTGCAAACAAACTCCAAAATCAAACGACTATTCTTGTTTCTTTTTTTTTTGTTTGTTGCAAAAGTAACAAACCTGATAAGCTTTAGTCCAACTGAACTTCCAAGCGATGGAACATAAAGCCGTTGCTTTCAAGTAATCAAGTCTTCTGTCATAGCTCTGTCAGATTCAATAACCTGTTTTAACTGAAACATGGAACCAAACATTAGTCGAAATATAATGTGAAGCCATCCAAGTATTTGACTAAGGACACCTATATATACTATAACTACTTTAAAGGTTACCCAAGTATGTTTTTGGGTTCAATCATACCAATTCAGTAAAAGACGGCCACTGACGAAAATATCCAGAAATATTTTAACGACTATAACATGTTAACACACTGCAAAAATATTTAAATTTTCGAATTCCGGGTCAAATGTTTGATACTAAAAATGTGAACCTAAAGAGAAACAAAAAACCAAAAACTTTTACGGCTGGGTATAACCAAACCAAAACTCAGTTCAAATCAATATGGTTTGTTAGTTTTGCGGTTTGGTATTTTGATTACGGGTAATTTAATAGCCATTAAGCTGAAAAAATTACTCCTTTGTGGTATTAACATAACATGGTTTTGCAACGGAATTAGGTTTTAATGCGGGGTCGATGCAGGTTAAGTTATACTATCTATAACGAATCATATGGATGAAAAAGGTCGGCTAAGAAGGCAATGTGTCAAATGGGTCAGAAATTGCCTAAGTGACCTCCTAAACCATTTTGATGAAAAATATTAACTCATTATATTATATAATAAATTTCTAGCTGATGTATCAAATGAGTCGGAAGACGCATCTCGGTATTTGGAGAGAAACTATGATTTATGTATCTTGATACAATGATGCGCACTACATTAAAATATCTAGTCAAGGGTACTTACCAGCTATTTCTATCCGCTTTTCCATCTCATTCTGTCATCCATAAAAACAAATGAGTAAAAGATATAAGATATTGACTGTGTCTGAATAGCCGATTCTCTTTTGTTCAATCCTTTAGCTTAACCCAATGGAACCGTTAAAACTAAATATATATTAACAACCTGTAATTTGAAGCTTTAGGTATTCTACATAATCCATTTACATATCAAACTAAAAAAAAGGAAGATAAATTAAAACTTACAAATGTTTAGATGCGGTGATTGAATTATACCTGCATAATCAAAAAAGAAAATTATCATGCTAATATCAAGGAATATCTTTTTTTAGAAAAAGTTGTACCATTGAAACTAAATGGAGATTTGATATAGGGCATCGTACACCTGCATATCAAATTGAAAAAAATATTAGAACAATTGAATCACACATATCAAAATTTATCGGCACAAAATTAAATTGAAAAAACTAATAGAAACCTGATACATATAAAACCTGCTACAAACAAATAAAAAACGTATTGTAATTCAATCACAAATGTTTTATTATGCAATTTAAATCTAAACCCCAAATAAGAAGACTGTGAAGATGATAAATTAACTAACATCCGACACAAAAATAGATCAAAAAAATCAAATATGTTACCTGTTTTAATTTGATGAACCCAAAAGAAGCAAGAAAGAAAAACAAACTAAATATATATTCCACGGCTCATTACACCAAAGATGATTTTTTTATATGATTCGAAATGTGTTGTTGAGGCGCTTAATGACATTCGGTTACAGAGGGTTGTGATTAGTTAGTTACCATGAATAAGTTCCTTGATTTGATTTTTTTTGATCGAGTAATTTAATGAGTTTAGGTGGATCGTTTTTGATGATAAGGTGTGAAGAAGTATAGCATTACCATGTTGTACGCATTAAATGAGTAACCAATCACAGGCCAAACACGTATGAAAATTAATTGCAGAGGCTGCTTTAGATGACATGTAAATTATTTTGGTTTATTAGAAAGTATAGATAGATAAACTAGCAGGGTTGTTGCGGCGGCGGGTACCCAGTGATTAAAGTCCAGACACCAACAAAATAACAATGACGAGCTGATTAACCAGAGAAAAACAAGAAGAAAATGATCCCTGTCTGGCCTGATTAATCCGTTTTTACCGGTTTTGACGGTCATCTCAGGTTCATTTTCGGACGGCTTTATTGGCTAGCTGAATGGTGGTGACTCCGATTTCCGGTTAAATCGGTTGAACCCGTTAGTTTGGTCCGTTTTTAAAACAATATGTACTATCAACTTATTTTCATATAAATTGTATGAAGTTTGTGTATTTATTAGTTTATACAAGTAATAATATGTATTTTTTATTGTAGGGTTGTTTTAAAAATAATATTTATTAGGCATTTATTAGAGACTGTTACAAGTCTCTAAATTTAATACACTTAATTTTTCATATCATATGTAACTTCATTTTTCATTATTAGTAAATGTGTTGCTTAAAACTTTAAGCCTTTCATTTTGAGAAGGTCCCAAACAATATATATAGTAACATTTTTCTCATTTATTTTAATTTATTACTGTAATGTTATTTTTCAATATTTAATAGTCATAATTAATATCGTCACATCATTTCGTTTTGGGTGATGATTTACATACTTCAATATTTGAATGGCACACTCAAAAGTACAAATATAGTATGCATTTTGTGACATATATACAACTGCTTAAAGCATAAAATTGAGTGTGTCAATCAAAATTTGAAGTGTGCAAATCACTCTTTTAGTTTCCTAAAAGTCATACCCTTCAATTTAGCAAGATTAAAGGTGCTTTATCTTCTGTTACATTGGTATTTGAAATGTAGTAATTAACATTAATAGCTTCGTTGTCTATAAAATCAGCTGTCTTGATCAACTTGTTTCCACACTTTGATACTTTCCAATTTACAAAATAACAACTAAAAGATCAACATGAAGAACATCTCCGTTTTTGTCATTTGTGTGATTGTGAGCTTCCTTGCTTTTGGTAAATTCCTTCTATTTTAAAATTTGTCTCGTAATATGTCATACTTATTACTTGCTAATTCATAGTTTTATGTTGTGTTTGTTTGTAAAACTGCAGGATGTGAAATACTAAAAGTTGAAGGTGCAACGTGCCATGAGGATCACACACTAATAAATTGTCACGAGGATGGATGTCAAGACATATGCAACTCTTATATAAAAAAACCGTTCACTAGTCACTGCAAGGACTTTCTCAGTTGTAGATGTGAATTCGCTTGTTAAAACTAAATCTTTTTATACTTTCTGGTTGTGAACGTAACTTATAATAATTCTTTCTTACAAAATAAATGAAGCTTGTTGTATTAGTTATCACTTTATGAAACAAAGACATAAATATGTGTGTATATATATTTACTAGACGAATATTCGCGGAAAGCGACGGTGTATAGCGACAAATAACTATACTTGCAAATGTGTGGTTCTGGGGTGACCCTTGATACAACACTTGCGGGTTCAATTTATAGTCATTACGAGAAAAGAAAAAAAATATTCTACAAGTTAGAAACGAAAAATAATAAAAGTTTGAAGATAAAACAATATTTAAACTATTAATTTAGTGTTAGATGTTGTTACCATTTTTAATAAAAGGTACATTGGGTACGATACTCATTTTTAAAATTTAATTTTTAAAGAAAAGTTATTTGTGCTTTATAAATAGTATAGATTTCGATATTTATTGTGCAATTAAGATGCTAAGCGAGACACTATTGAACTTAAAATTTTAACCTTCAAGGCGAAAAGAAAAATATTTGTTTTCCGCCTTTAAAAGTAAAAAAATTAATTGTGTCTTAACTCTTAACTATTACCAATACAGGATTAACAAAAATAACATGACACACAAATTTCATGCTTTGCTTACACGACTTTCATGTGCAAGCATAAAATGCAACTGTCTAAGAAATTGAAACAATTGGGTCCAGTTCAATTCGGTTCTTTCTGGTGCTTACGCGTGTTTACTCGAAGAATCAAAACTGGAATTGAGCATCGAACTAAACCGAATTCTTAATTAATTTCAGTTCCCAATTCTCATTTTCTCCAAATTTCGGTTCTTGAATATGTCGTTTCGATTTTAATCATTACCGGTTCTGGACCCATGCTTATCTTTACTATTTATAAAGAGTGTATCTCTTTTTTTGAAATTGAATCTTGAAATCCTGAAACTTTAATTAATGTAGTTGGCTTAAATTAGCTCTAAATACTCTTTAAACTTGGCAACTTTTCAAAAAGTTGTCAACTTAATTTATTTTTATTATTTTAATATTATTTTTTTAATCAATTTTAAACTTAGCAACTTTCAAAAACAAAAACCCTATATTAATTTTAAAAAACACACTTTGTATTTTTAAAAATACACGCTTTGCTTCAAGGGACGAAACAAAATCATGATTTCATAATTATAATTATTTGCCGCTAAACATCGTCATTTTACGCAAGTTATGCTTAAAAATTACAGGAAATAACAAAAATAAGGCTTCATAAAGTAGACAATAAATAAAGCACCACTTAACTTACCATTGGGGAAACACAAACGACCTGACTATACGTTAAAAAAAAGTCGAGTAAATTCCACATTTCACCATCCAGATCCAGTTAAAAAATATAAAAAATAACGTAACAACTTTCTTCTATGTGTAAAAAACTCACCTTCACCGTACCGGAAAACCATCATTCCGTCAGCCGTTAACGGTGATCGTCAATTATGTCACGATTCACCGTCATCCTTACGCTCTTTATATCATCATTCTTATCATTTTTATTATTATTCACTCACGCGATCGTTGATGATCCAACGGCTATTATTCTCCGACCACCACCAAACAACCGCCACGTCATGTTCTTGCCGTTGTTTCCGACGGCACCTAACAACTCACGACTCTCCGGTGACGGAAAGTCTCGCCGGAAATTACGAAAGTCTGTTAGTCATAATAATAGACCTAATGCTCGTATGGCTCTTCATGATGATCTATTATTATTGTTATTATTATTATTATTATTATTGTTATTATTATTATTATTATTATTATTTTTAATCAAAGTCAATCAAAACTTGAAGTGTGCAAATCACTCTTTTGGTTTTCTAAAAGTCACACCCTTAAATTTAGCAAGATTAAAGAATTTAAAGGTGCTTTATCTTCTGTTACAATGGTACTTGCAATGCAGTAATTACCTTAATAGCTTCGTTGACTATAAAATCAGCTGTCTTGATCAACTTGTATCTATACTTACCTATTTACAAAATAACAACTAAAAACTTAACATGAAGAACATCTCCGTTTTTGTCATTTGTGTGCTTGTATGCTTCCTTGCTTTTGGTAAATTCCTTCTCCTACTTTTAAATTTGTCTCGTAACATGTCATACTTAAAACTTGCTAATTCATAGTTTTATGTTGTGTTTGTTTGTATAATTGCAAGATGTGAAATACCAAAAGTTGAAGGTGCAATGTGCCATGAGGATCACACACTAATAAACTGTCACAAGGATACATGTCAAGACACATGCAA
Organism: Artemisia annua; assembly: GCA_014162995.1. Classification (NCBI taxonomy): domain Eukaryota; kingdom Viridiplantae; phylum Streptophyta; class Magnoliopsida; order Asterales; family Asteraceae; genus Artemisia; species Artemisia annua. The sequence goes on from LBNU01034995.1 coordinate 48,237, forward strand.
CTTTTATATAAAGAAACTGACCACGAGTCACTGCAAGAACTTTGTTAGTTGTCGATGTGAATTCGCTTGTGAAAACTAAATCTTTTATACTTTCTGGTTGTGAACGTAACTTATAATAATACTTTCTTACAAAATAAATGAAGCTTGTTGTATTAGTTATCACTTTATGAAACAAAGACGTAAATATGTGTGTATATATATTTACTAGACGAATATTCGCAGAAAGCGATGGTGTATAGCGACAAATAATTATACATGCGAATGTGTGATTCTGGTGTGACCCTGGATGCAACACTTACGGGTTCAATTTGTAGTAATTACGAAAAAATAAAAAAATTTCTGCTAGTTAGAAACGAAAAATGATAAAAGTTTTTTTATCAAAAAAGAAATAAAAAATAAAAAATGATAAAAGTTTGAAGATGAAACAATATTTAAACTATTAATTTAGTGGTTATATTGTTATCATTTTTAATAAAGTGTACATTGGGTATAATACATTACTCATTTTTAAATTTTAACTTTAAAGAGAAGTTATTCGTGCTTTATAGATAGTTTTCTGCCTTTAAAAACAAAAAATAATTAATTGTCTCTTAACTATTACTAATACAGGATTAACAAAAAGTAACATGACACACAAATTTCATGTTTTGCTTACACAATTTTCACGTGCAAGCATAAAATGCAATTGTCTAGAACCGAAATCGAGACCATTGGTTCTGGTTCCTTCGCGGATTTACTCGAAGAACCGAAACTAGAACCGAGCAGCGAACTAAACCAAGAACTAAAATTCATTTTGGTTCCCGATTCTCATTTTCTCCAAATTTCGGTTCTTAAATATGTCGGTTCGATTTTAATCATTACCGGTTCCGGACACATGCTTATCGTTCGTAAAGTAGCCATAAAGTTATGCTTAAAAATTACTAGTGTGAATAACAAAAATAACGCTTCATAAGTAGACAATAAATAAAGCACCACTTAACTTACCATTGGGGAAACACAAACGACCTGACTATACGTTAAAAAAAGTCGAGTAAATTTCACATTTCACCATCCAGATCCAGTTAAAAAAATAAAAATAACGTAACAACTTTCTTCTATGTGTAAAAAAACTCACCTTCACCGCACCGGAAAACCATCATTCCGTCAGTCGTTAACGGTGACGGACCTTCATTCAAAAGTTTTTCAAGTAAAAGAATGTCTCCCTCCGGATCGTAATAAGAATCATCAACATCCGGTGTATCGATAGCAAGAAAAGCATTGACTTCTTCCAAAAAGAAATCACTTCTCTCAAAAGGAGTGAGGGAAGGGGAAGAGTCGGCAACAATAGGTTGAGAAGAAGGAGTGGGATTGCCAATCGAAGAATCATGCGAAAAACCAAGAAGTTCTTGAGAATACTCCTCCGAAACAACATCAATAACATCAATACGATTAACGGACATGCAAGCACCGGTGGAGGAGTATCTCGTCGTTTGATCCAAATTAAACATGACGGCTTCATTACCATTTCGCAAAGTAATTTCCTCATCATATACATCAATCAAAGCACGGCCCGTCCATAGGAAACCTCTCCCGAGAATGAGAGGAACCCTTGGATCGGCATCAAAATCAACAATCACAAAATCGGCAGGGAAACGGAATTTTCCAACATTAAAGATGACATCCTCGGCGATTCCAATGGGATGAGAAGTAGATCGATCGGCGAGCTCGAGGGTCATGCACGTGGGAGTAGGATCAGGAAGAGACAATTTCTTTCACATCGATTTAGGCATAAGGTTAATGCTTGCACCCAAATCGGCTAGGGCGAAGCATTGAACCATCCCCGGAAAATTACACGGAATTAAGAACTTGTTGGGATCTCCAAGTTTTTCGGGAAGCTTCTTAAGGAGAACCGCCAAACAATTCTCATTCAAAGGTGTTTTTGCCCTTTCAAACAATTGTTCTTTATTATTCAATAAGTTTTTGATCATCGACGCAAATTTTGGCATCAAAAGGATAGCATCCGCGAGACTTAAATCAAAGCGAAGATCTTGAAAATTTTGATAGAACTTTTCCATTTGGTGGTTTGTTTTCTCGCGGAGCTTTTGATCGTTTAAACGAGAAGGATAAGGAAGTTTTTCTTAACGGGTTCTTCTTGTTCAAAAATGACTTTTTCCTTTCCTTTAGACACATTTTCTTTTTGACTAGACGTTTGGACAACCGGAGGTTGGATGTTTTCGGTCCTTCCATTATTAGTAGGAAGTTCCGTATCCGTTGTCGCCTTGGTTTCACGGTCGACTACCTTGGGATGAAGAGAAGAAGAGGTAGTCGGAGCCGTAGGTCCATCATATGAAACACCACTTCGTGTCGTGATTGCCTTAACATCGCCCCTCGGGTTAGCGATCGTGTTTCTTGGAAGAGACGTAGTACCCGAATCTGAGGGTCGATCATTTAAACGTTTGTTAAATTCGGCCATTTGATTAAGCATCATTTTATTCATTTCCTCTTGTTTTTACATAAATTGCTTGAGCATTTCATCCGAGGACGTTTGGTTTTGATTCACAACTTGATTTTGATTATTGAAGTTTTGTCCTCGGTTGTTTTGATGAAAACCTTGATTATGATTTTGAAAATTTCCATGATTAACATTTCCATGATTACCATTATTTTGAAAATTCTCTTGATTCGGGCCTTGGTTGTAATTCCCTTGGTTTTGAAAACCCCGATTTTGATTATACCCTTGATTTTGATTTTGAAAACCATGATTAGGTCAATTTTGGTTTTGATTGACTTGATTGTTACGATTTTGCACATTATGGTTTTGAGGCGGGTTGTTGAAACCGGGTGGTCCAAGATAATTGTTCGAACGGTAGCTAAGAAGATTCCGATCTCCTTGGGGTTGGTAACCGTTACCACCCATATTTGTAGCATACACATTATCGTGAACATGGGCAACGGTTGTCGGAGACTCGGTATACGGATGTGGACCACCACACGTTTCACAACCATGAGTCACTACATTAACTTTTTGGGAAGATTTTTCTTTCATTAAAACACCCATTTGTTTAGCAAGAGTTAAAATAGCCTCATTTGTTTTACTATTTATATCAAGAACATGAGCCAAAACATCATCATTTGATTTATTACTAGCACTTGAGACTTGAGTTTTGCTCCTAGAAGTTCTAACTCTAGCTTTATTTTCGATTATTGTGAAACCTTTTTGTGTATTTCGAGTTAACAAGTTTCCACCCGCAGCAGAATTGAGTGAATCTTGATCAGCGTGACACAAACCATTCTAGAAAGTATCGATTTGGTGCAAGGGTGAGAAACCATGATTAGGACATTTTTAGGACATTTTTAGGACATTTTTCCAACAACTCCTTAAATCTATCCCAAGCTTCGCTGAACGATTCATCAAAAGCTTGTTGGAAACGGAAGATTTGAGTTCGGAGATTAGAAGTTTTAGAAGGAGGATAGAAATGATTCACAAACTTGGAAGCTAAATCTCCCCAAGTGTGAATTGAGTTCGGTGGTTCCTTTTCCAGCCAAGTCCGGGCTGCCCCCTTAAGGGAGAAAGGAAACAATTTCAACTTAACAACATCATATGGAACTTGATTAATCTTTATTGTTTCAGCAATGTCGGTGAAGTTCCTTATGTGTGCATAAGGATCTTCGTGTTCAAAACCGTGAAATGAGATACTCGTTATGATATTGAGTAACCCGTGATTGATCTCNTAAATCTCCCCAAGTGTGAATTGAGTTCGGTGGTTCCTTTTCCAGCCAAGTCCGGGCTGCCCCCTTAAGGGAGAAAGGAAACAATTTCAACTTAACAACATCATATGGAACTTGATTAATCTTTATTGTTTCAGCAATGTCGGTGAAGTTCCTTATGTGTGCATAAGGATCTTCGTGTTCAAAACCGTGAAATGAGATACTCGTTATGATATTGAGTAACCCGTGATTGATCTCAAATTGATTTGCTTGAATATCGGGTATCACGATGGCCCTCCTCACACCATTGAATGGTGATTGGAGTTGTTCCTCCATCGGACGCAAATCATAAAACGGTTGAGGTCCCACTGGAGGGATCTCGTTTTGTTGAGCACCACCCATCGGCGGGGGTCCCATTTGTTGATCGTTATTGTTCATATCCTCAACGGTTGAGAAATGAACATGATTCGTGTGTCGTATAACCCTTTCGGGATTTGAAAATGGTGAAAGTAATTCGTTCGATGAAGAACGGGTGTTCATACACCAAAAAGAAATCAAAAGTTAAAAAGAAAAACAAATTTAGAAAAGAAAATATTTTTGGTTTTTATATATAAGAAAACTTAAAAATCACAATTTTTTTTCTTTTTCTTTTGTTTTGTTATTTTTGTGATAGATTCGTCACCCGAAATCGTTTCCTTCAAATCTACACACAACGAGGGTGTCGGTTGTAGAATTAAAGTAATCCGAAAACGACTAATTTCACGATCTCTTTTTGCGTTCGAAATTATTTGGTTTACAACACTCTGTAGAGGTAGAGTGAGGATGATTTATTATATTTTTGGTATTTTGCAAACACTTTAGGAAAAGTGTTTAATATTTTTGATTTTTACTTTTTAAAGAAAATAAAAGGAAGGTCTTTTCAAAACAACGATTTTTCAAAAACGAAAACCAAAATTCACTTCAACCTTCCCCGGCAGCGGCGCCAAAAATTGATTGATTAAAAACCAATTATATCATTTATAGTCCAAAGTATTGCTCAACGAATAAGCAAAACCCGGGTCGTGGTCCGTGTGAAGGTGAATGGAATCATGGTCAACGATTCGTGAAATCGTGTCGTGAAAAAGTGAAAAGTGAATATTTTTGAATTTACAACTAATAATATGAAAATACAAGTGAAAACAAGTAATCATGCAAATTGTACAAGCACGTAAGCACAAATGACAAAAACGTAAACGTAAACTAAAAAAACGTCTATATTACAAATTAAAATGTGAATTTAAAGCTAGACTAAACCTACGAGCTCAAAAGAAATTTTTAAAACTTTAAAATGATAAAAAAAAAAGGAAATTATATTTTTTACTTTTTATTTATTTAATATGAATTAAAATCTATTTATGTATTTTTATTTATTGAAAGAAAATCAAACTAATTATAAAATGAAAATTTATTCTACAATTTATTTATTTTTAAATCTTAATAAACTAAAAATGAAATTTAAAAATAAAATCAGAAACTATTTTTGTCTTTTTGTGATTTATTTTGAAATTAAAAATGATTTAAAATTCTAAAAACTATTTAAAAATGAAAAGTAATAGTAAATGAATGAGAAAAATTATGAAATTTTTATGAGATTTCTAAAATATTATTTGAAATATAGGAAAAATAAGAAAAGTGGAAAATAAGCTAGAAAAAGTGCTTAATGGGCAATAAGCAATTTTGGACAAGTGCTTATTAATAAGCACTTGCCACCAAATTTCCTAAAACTTGTACAGAATGTGAAATATACTCAGAAGAGCTCAAATTAACTCAGAAAATTACAAAAAACACACAGAATCTCACAAATGGTAAATTGAACAATTATGCAATAAGCTCAAAAATAAGCAATTGTGTATAAGCAAAGGGCAGAAGCTCAGGAATCATGCATTGTACTTATTCAAGCTCAAAACTACTCAAGTAACTCAGAAAAACATATGAATTAAGCTAAAGAATACAAGATCAGTTAACAACTAATGAGACAGAAAAGGTAGCTAAGAAGCCTACTTTAAGCACTAAATAAGCAGACCAATTAAGCTAAATAGTGGAAAATTAAGGGGGCAAAAGGAAATATGAACTACTGGCTACAAGAAAAACCTAAAAGCCCTATCAGGAACTAACAATAGATCCACTAATTGAGGCCTAGATCAGGTCCCTGTTGAGTACCTAAAGCTGCAACAGTTGACTATTATTATGCACTAACAGTTTGACCAATTCCAATTTCTAATCAACAAATCTAATCCTAAATGTATACTAATGATGTTTAAGCATGAAAATTACAATCACAAACACAAAACTCAACTAATCCATAATGGCAGCTAGTTCAGTTAACAATAATGTGGGTAGAAATGAAGGACTAAGCTAATTTTGACTTTTGTTATTTAAACGACTAATATTATTCTACTTCTGACCTATTCTAACCTAAATGAAACTAATTAAGCAGAAAGAACAACTAATACACCTAGTAATGAGTAGATCCAAACACCCCTTAACATTACTAATTACATTATGAAATATAGATTCAAGCAGTCAATTCTCAAACAAATGATCAATATGAGACACTTATCAATGATAGAAACCAAATGAATAGTAAACAACAACAATGAACATCAACAACACATTATCACAGATTTATTTTTATTAACTACACTAACAGATTTTGAAATTACAGGCTATATTTGGATTTTAACACTTAATCTACTGATTTAATGCACTAACTAACCTAGTAATGCTAAAAGTGAACTAATTATGCAGATTTAACAACAATCTAACAACAGCAACAGCTACTGATCATCAGATCCAAACACCCCTAAGTCTAGCAGATTGAACCATGAATGAAGCAACAGTGAGTTTAAAGCCACAAAACATCCATTTAAGCTCATAATATTATCAAAAACACTGAATGAAACACAAAATTTCAGTTCAAAGCAACAAATCTCACTGAATCACATAGGCACCAAAACTCACAGATATTAATGACCAAATAATGGACAATGAACAAACTAACTATATTATAACTAAAATTAATCAACTAAGCTCAAACATGATCAAATGAAAAACAATCAAACAGTAAACTAGCAAACAATGCGGATCTAGGCTACTACTAATAGTAATCAGATGTAAACTTTGAAAATGTAAAAATGAAACTTACAACAAGCACCTCAGCTCAAACAGAGAGGAACTTTTGATTATTGTCTGTATTTATACAGGCTCAAACAACATCTCTGCAACACCAAATCAATTCTGAATACCCCTTTATCTTCATTTCCACCAGGAATTTGGAGTAAAATGATCTGCTGTAACTTCTATTCAATCTATCAATAGCTACTGAACTTATAAAAAGCTTTAGAAATAGTGAAAAAGCTTATTTAAAAACAGAGTTTTGAAAGTTTAACAACATATTTTTGTATCAATTTTCTGTTTTTCTTATTATATTTTTTTATAAAAGAGATAGCTACTAATAAGAGATTTGAAGATTAACAAGTTTTAATTAGCTCCTAAAAAGCTTACTGTAGATGTAAAAACTTGCTTATTCAGATTATGAGATACTAAATGAAGAATTAAGTAAGTAGTAAAATTGAACTCAGAGTAGTAAACTAAAAATTTTATTAATGGAAACTAAAAATTACAAAGGGAAACTGATATTATAGAGAGTTTAAAGCTAAAATTTATCTAAAAGCGTTTCTACAGCATAACAGTGCTAATTCTCTACTTTCCAAATGAGGTGAAAATGTACACTATTTATAGGAAATGTGAAGGTGAGGGGTGAAGAGCCTGAGAAACGTCCAGAAGATGTCATATCAACCCTTAGATCATCTATGTGCTTCTTCCATTCAATAGTAGCCCTTGGATAAGATTTAATGATGTGTTCAGACCAATAGGAAGCCTTCATATGGACACGCTGGCGATCCGTGGATTAAACTTCTCTTTCTGACATGTCAGACGAATCCAATGCTAAAAGACTGATGTGTTCCCACCAATTAGACCCTGCAAAGTGTCCACGTGGTCTGACTATGCTCGAATATTCTTCCTGTCATGCTCCAAACATGTGGGAAGACCTTCTAGAAGCTTAAATCAGTGGTTAATTATTGGAAATTGTTGTGGAAGTGGGTTAATTTGTGATGGGTAAAACTAGGGTTCTTGGTGATTAGGGGAAAGAGATGTACGGGGTAAAAAGGGTGGAGGGAGTTATATTTTTTATAATATTTTGACTGCGTGGGTTAAATGGGAGATTGGGCCGGGTTATTTGGTATAAAGAATGGGCTTGTGGTTTTAGGATTTATATAAAGGACCAGGCTAAGTTTTATGGATTTAAATTTAAGGTTTTAAGAATTTAAACAAGGACCAAAAGTGTAGTTTCCTAAAAATGCAAGGACTAAATCTGTAAATCTCCCAAAGTTCTTCAAGGGACTCTATTGCCATCCTTGAATAGTTGGAGGACTAGGATTGACTTCTCTTCAAATAAATCTTTAAAGGACTAATCTTGCCAACTTTGAAACTATATGGGCCATTCTTGCAATTTCTTCAAACTTTCACTTCACGGATCAAACTTGTCATTTCTGAAACTCTAAGGACTTTCTTTGACATTTCTGAACTCGGCTTTGACTTTTTGACTCATTCCACTCTCGTGCTCGTTTTTGCCGGTTTTCATTTGATTATTGTCCTTTTGTGAAATATCCGTATCTGCACGATCACAAACACAGAAACACATATTTCTTTGGCATTTGTTAGCGATATTAGTCTATTTGGGTCGGAATTTGGCTATGAAAAGGTATGTGAATTAACACATAGCAGTGTATAGCGACAAATAATTATACTTGCGAACGTGTGGTTCTGGTGTAACCTTTAATGCAACGCTTACGGGTCCAAATTGTAGTCATTACGAGAAAAAAAATATATTCTACGAGTTAGAAACGAAAAATGATAAAAGTTTAAAGATGAAACAATATTTAAACTATTAATTTAGTGATAGATGTTGTTATCATTTTTAATCAAGAGTAACACATTACTCATTTTTAAATTTTAAGCTTTAAAGAAAAGTTATTCGTGCTTTATAGATAGTATAATTTTCGATATTTATTGTGCATTAAGACGCTAAGCAAGACACTCTATAGAACTAAAAATTTTAAGCTTCAAGACGAAAAGAAAAATATTTGTTTTCTGCCTTTAAAAGTAAAAAAATTAATTTTGTCTTAACTATTACCAATACAGGATTAACAAAAAGTAATGTGACACACACAAATTTCATGTTTTGCTTACACAACTTTCACCTGCAAGCATAAAACGCAATATGTGCTATCAACTTATTTTCATATAAATAAGTTAGTTTGGTCCGGTTTTTAAAACAATATGTGCTATCAACTTATTTTCATATAAATTGCATGAAGTTTTATATGTTTTATTAGTTTGTAAAATATATATAATAACATGTATTTTCATTGTAGGATTGTTTTAAAAATAACATTTATTATGTATTTATTAGAGGCTATTACAAGTATCTAAATTTAAGACACTTAATTTTTCATATCATATGTAACTTCATTTTCATTATTGGTAAATGTGTTGCTTAAAACTTTAAGCCTTTCATTTGGTCCCAAACATTATAGATAACTTTTTTTCATTAATTTTAATTTATTACTATAATATATTATTTTTTCAATCTTTTAATAGTCATAATTAATACCGTCACTTCATTTCGTTTTGGGCGGTGATTTATATACTTCAATATTTGATTGGCACACTCAAAAGTAAAAGTACAATATACATTTTGTGACATATGTACAACTAAAGCATAAAATTGAGTGTGTCAATCAAAACTTGAAGTGTGCAAATCACTTTTTTGGTTTTCTAAAAGTCATACCTTTTAATTTAGCAAGATTAAAGGTGCTTTATATTCTGTTACATTGGTACTTGCAATGCAGTAATTAACCTTAATAGCTTCGTTGTCTATAAAATCAGCTGTCTTGATCAACTTGTATCTATACTTACCTATTTACAAAATAACAACTAAAAAATTAACATGAAGAACATCTCCGTTTTTGTCATTTGTGTGCTTGTAAGCTTCCTTGCTTTTGGTAAATTCCTTCTCCTACTTTTAAATTTGTCTCGTAACATGTCATACTTAAAACTTGCTAATTCATAGTTTTATGTTGTGTTTGTTTGTATAATTTGCAGGATGTGAAATACCAAAAGTTGAAGGTGCAATGTGCCATGAGGATCACACACTAATAAACTGTCATAAGGAGACATGTCAAGACACATGCAACTTTTATGTAAAGAAACCGACCACTAGTCACTGCAAGAACTTTGTCAGTTGTCGATGTGAATTCGAGTGTTAAAACTAAATCTTTTTATACTTTCTGGTTGTGAACGTAACTTATAATAATACTTTCTTACAAAATAAATGAAGCCTATTGTATTAGTTACTCCCTCCGTCCCAAAATAATTGTCCTCATTTGACTTTTCAAAGTCTTAATTTCTCAACTTTAATCTCAAATATTTTTGTATGTGTTATATAATACTTGATGAAAATTATATGAATTGATTGGTTTTTAAATGTTTTTTCATTTGTATAATTTTAATCAAGTATTATATAACACATACAAAAAGATTAAAGATCAAAGTTGAGAAATTAAGACTTTAAAAAGTCAAATGAGGACAATAATTTTGGGACGGAGGGAGTATCACTTTATGAAACAAAGACGTAAATATGTGTGTATATATACTAGACGAATATTCGCGAAAAGCGACGGTGTATAGCGACAAATAATTATACTTGCGAACGTGTGGTTCTGGTGTAACCTTTAATGCAACACTTACGGGTCCAAATTGTAGTCATTACGAGAGAAAAAAACATATTCTACGAGTTAGAAACGAAAAATGATAAAAGTTTAAAGATGAAACAATATTTAAACTATCGATTTAGTGATAGATGTTTTATCATTTTTAATCAAGAGTAACACATTACTTATTTTTAAATTTTAAGCTTTAAAGAAAAGTTATTCGTGCTTTATAGATAGTATAATTTTCGATATTTGTTGTGCATTAAGACGCTAAGCAAGACACTCTATTGAACAAAAAAATTTAAGCTTCAAGACGAAAAGAAAAATATTTGTTTTCTGCCTTTAAAAGTAAAAAAATTAATTGTGTATTAACTATTACCAATACAGGATTAACAAAAAGTAATATGACACACACAAATTTCATGTTTTGCTTACACAACTATCACCTGCAAGCATAAAACGCAATATGTGCTATCAACTTATTTTCATATAAATAAGTTAGTTTGGTCCGGTTTTTAAAACAATATGTGCTATCAACTTATTTTCATATAAATTGCATGAAGTTTTATATGTTTTATTAGTTTGTAAAATATATATAATAACATGTATTTTCATTGTAGGATTGTTTTAAAAATAACATTTATTATGTATTTATTATAGGCTATTACAAGTATCTAAATTTAAGACACTTAATTTTTCATATCATATGTAACTTCACTTTCATTATTGGTAAATGTGTTGCTTAAAACTTTAAGCCTTTCATTTTGAGAAGGTCTCAAACATTATAGATAACTTTTTTCTCATTTATTTTAATTTATTACTATAATATTATTTTTTCAATCTTTTAATAGTCATAATTAATATCATCACTTCATTTCGTTTTGGGCGGTGATTTACATACTTCAATATTTGATTGGCACACTCAAAAGTAAAAGTACAATATACATTTTGTGACATATGTACAACTGCATAAAATTAAGTGTGTCAATCAAAACTTGAAGTGTGCAAATCACTTTTTTGGTTTTCTAAAAGTCATACCCTTTAATTTAGCAAGATTAAATGTGCTTTATATTCTGTTACATTGGTACTTGCAATGCAGTAATTAACCTTAATAGCTTCGTTGTCTATAAAATCAGCTGTCTTGATCAACTTGTATCTATACTTACCTATTTACAAAATAACAACTAAAAAATTAACATGAAGAACATCTCCGTTTTTGTCATTTGTGTGCTTGTAAGTTTCCTTGCTTTTGGTAAATTCCTTCTCCTACTTTTAAATTTGTCTCGTAACATGTCATACATAAAACTTGCTAATTCATAGTTTTATGTTGTGTTTGTTTGTATAATTTGCAGGATGTGAAATACCAAAAGTTGAAGGTGCGATGTGCCATGAGGATCACACACTAATAAACTGTCAAAAGACTACATGTCAATACACATGCAACTTTTATATAAAGAAACCGACCACTAGTCACTGCAAGAACTTTGCCAGTTGTCGATGTGAATTCGAGTGTTAAAACTAAATCTTTTTATACTTTCTGGTTGTGAACGTAACTTATAATAATACTTTCTTACAAAATAAATGAAGCCTATTGTATTAGTTATCACTTTATGAAACAAAGACGTAAATATGTGTGTATATATACTAGACGAATATTCGCGAAAAGCGACGGTGTATAGCGACAAATAATTATACTTGCGAACGTGTGGTTCTGGTGTAACCTTTAATGCAACACTTACGGGTCCAAATTGTAGTCATTACGAGANTACATAAAACTTGCTAATTCATAGTTTTATGTTGTGTTTGTTTGTATAATTTGCAGGATGTGAAATACCAAAAGTTGAAGGTGCGATGTGCCATGAGGATCACACACTAATAAACTGTCACAAGACTACATGTCAATACACATGCAACTTTTATATAAAGAAACCGACCACTAGTCACTGCAAGAACTTTGCCAGTTGTCGATGTGAATTCGAGTGTTAAAACTAAATCTTTTTATACTTTCTGGTTGTGAACGTAACTTATAATAATACTTTCTTACAAAATAAATGAAGCCTATTGTATTAGTTATCACTTTATGAAACAAAGACGTAAATATGTGTGTATATATACTAGACGAATATTCGCGAAAAGCGACGGTGTATAGCGACAAATAATTATACTTGCGAACGTGTGGTTCTGGTGTAACCTTTAATGCAACACTTACGGGTCCAAATTGTAGTCATTACGAGAAAAAAAAACATATTCTACGAGTTAGAAACGAAAAATGATAAAAGTTTAAAGATGAAACAATATTTAAACTATTAATTTAGTGATAGATGTTGTTATCATTTTTAATCAAGAGTAACACATTACTCATTTTTAAATTTTAAGCTTTAAAGAAAAGTTATTCGTGCTTTATAGATAGTATAATTTTCGATATTTATTGTGCATTAAGACGCTAAGCAAGACACTCTATAGAACTAAAAATTTTAAGCTTCAAGACGAAAAGAAAAATATTTGTTTTCTGCCTTTAAAAGTAAAAAAATTAATTTTGTCTTAACTATTACCAATACAGGATTAACAAAAAGTAATGTGACACACACAAATTTCATGTTTTGCTTACACAACTTTCACCTGCAAGCATAAAACGCAATATGTGCTATCAACTTATTTTCATATAAATAAGTTAGTTTGGTCCGGTTTTTAAAACAATATGTGCTATCAACTTATTTTCATATAAATTGCATGAAGTTTTATATGTTTTATTAGTTTGTAAAATATATATAATAACATGTATTTTCATTGTAGGATTGTTTTAAAAATAACATTTATTATGTATTTATTAGAGGCTATTACAAGTATCTAAATTTAAGACACTTAATTTTTCATATCATATGTAACTTCATTTTCATTATTGGTAAATGTGTTGCTTAAAACTTTAAGCCTTTCATTTGGTCCCAAACATTATAGATAACTTTTTTTCATTAATTTTAATTTATTACTATAATATATTATTTTTTCAATCTTTTAATAGTCATAATTAATACCGTCACTTCATTTCGTTTTGGGCGGTGATTTATATACTTCAATATTTGATTGGCACACTCAAAAGTAAAAGTACAATATACATTTTGTGACATATGTACAACTAAAGCATAAAATTGAGTGTGTCAATCAAAACTTGAAGTGTGCAAATCACTTTTTTGGTTTTCTAAAAGTCATACCTTTTAATTTAGCAAGATTAAAGGTGCTTTATATTCTGTTACATTGGTACTTGCAATGCAGTAATTAACCTTAATAGCTTCGTTGTCTATAAAATCAGCTGTCTTGATCAACTTGTATCTATATTTACCTATTTACAAAATAACAACTAAAAAATTAACATGAAGAACATCTCCGTTTTTGTCATTTGTGTGCTTGTAAGCTTCCTTGCTTTTGGTAAATTCCTTCTCCTACTTTTAAATTTGTCTCGTAACATGTCATACTTAAAACTTGCTAATTCATAGTTTTATGTTGTGTTTGTTTGTATAAATTGCACGATGTGAAACCGAAAGTTGAAGGTGCAATGTGCCATGAGGATCACACACTAATAAACTGTCACAAGACTACATGTCAATACACATGCAACTTTTATATAAAGAAACCGACCACTAGTCACTGCAAGAACTTTGCCAGTTTTCGATGTGAATTCGAGTGTTAAAACTAAATCTTTTTATACTTTCTGGTTGTGAACGTAACTTATAATAATACTTTCTTACAAAATAAATGAAGCCTATTGTATTAGTTATCACTTTATGAAACAAAGACGTAAATATGTGTGTATATATACTAGACGAATATTCGCGAAAAGCGACGGTGTATAGCGACAAATAATTATACTTGCGAACGTGTGGTTCTGGTGTAACCTTTAATGCAACACTTACGGGTCCAAATTGTAGTCATTACGAGAGAAAAAAAATTCTACGAGTTAGAAACGAAAAATGATAAAAGTTTAAAGATGAAACAATATTTAAACTATTAATTTAGTGGTAGATGTTGTTATCATTTTTAATCAAGAGTAACACATTACTCATTTTTAAATTTTAAGCTTTAAAGAAAAGTTATTCGTGCTTTATAGATAGTATAATTTTTGATATTTATTGTGCATTAAGACGCTAAGCAAACACTCTATTGAACTTTCAAGACAAAAAGAAAAATATTTGTTTTCTGCCTTTAAAAGTAAAAAAATTAATTGTGTCTTAACTATTACCAATACAGGATTAACAAAAAGTAATATGACACTCACAAATTTCATGTTTTGCTTACACAACTTTCACCTGCAAGCATAAAACGCAATTGTTTAGAACCAAAATCAAAACCATCGGGTCTAGTCATGTTCGGTTCTTCTTTGTTCTGGTTCATACACGTATTTACTCGAAGAACCGAAACTGGAACCGAGCAGCGAACTAAACTAACAACTAAAATTTATTTAGGTTCCCGATTCTCATTTTCTCCAAAATTTGGTTCTTGAATATTTCGGTTTGATTTTAATCATTACCGGTTCCGGACCCATGGCCATGCTTATCCTTTGTAAAGTAGTTATGCTTAAAATTTCTTAATACCTACATTTACAAGGATGTGTAAAGGCCCAACTCTTTTGCTGGACCCTTTGGGTATGGCCCATCAGCCGGTCACTCTATCCTACCCGACCCGCCGACAATTCAGCCCCACTCACATCTTCACTTTAACTTTTTGATCCGAGTGGGTCTCCTCCGATAGATAATCCGGCCACTTCTTGGGGCTTCCCCGATCCGAGAAAACGGGTTTTGTGGTAGCTACAGTCGTCTGTGAGGGGGACTACAGTAGAATGTACGGTGAAATCAATTTTTTATTCTTTTGTGGCTGTGCAATCGCCATATGTTACCATGTACAAGACCCTCCCTTCTTTTTAGCCACAATTTTTTGGATGATATTCTTGAAGCTTCTTATCTCACAAAGCATGTCTGATGTTTTTTCTATTTGTTGTGTGGTGTGTTTGTTAAGGCTTAAAGTTATTTCTAGATTATTGAATTAGATCACTTTTTTCCATAATTTGGATTTCCTCTTCATCGGATAATTGGTTAGGTGTGAAACTGTTAATTTTTTTTCGTTGGATTTGCTGATTTTCGGTTATATGCTTACTTTTGTAGTCTTAGGGTTTACAGGTTTAACATTTGTTGTTTTAGGGCTTCTAAAGCTCATGATTTAATTGACATGTTTCTTTTATATTTATTTTCCTTTCAAAACTAGGGTTTCATTAATTTGGGGGTTTCCTTGATTTATTTTGCAGGTTGGCTCGATGACTATGTTTGCAGCTAACCTTTCTCAGGTGTTTACTTCCAAGTTTTGTTATTTTGAAACTAAGGTTTAGTCATAATTTGCAGGTTTCATTTGACCTTTCTTACCAGTGGCTAATCCTTTTGCAGGTTAGTTTGTTGATGTTGTTCGCAACTGAAAGTGTGTTGACATTTACTGCGGGCAGGTAACCCTTTACTTTTGCCATTGTATGGGGCATTCACGTGTAGTAGGCTGTGATCAGTCTAAGTGAATTCAATAAAGCAGAGATTGTCCGCCTTCATTTTTTGGCCAAAAAATATTCATGTTCCAAGTGAGACATTTATGTTTATGAGATGCGAGTGATGGTGATAGTGATTATAGTGGGCTGTGATGAGTCTAAGTGAATTAGATAAAGCGGAGATTGTCCGCATCTTGGCATGGTAGCTTATTATGGTTGCAGTCATGGCGACCATATCCTCTTTAGTCGAATGTTCACCTGTATGAGCTGATGGTTGGCTTTCAATCTTTTGCTTATACGCCTGTTTTGTCTAACGCCTATTGGTTGTCGTTGTCAACCAAGTTCTGTTCATCCACTCTTTTTGGCCCGTGGCTCCGGTTCAAATTAAGCTGCTTGGATTTGAATACCAAGCGTAAACCGGTTTTGTTGGGAACATGAATGTATAGCACCAGAATATTTTGAATTCCTTTTACTATTATGTACAGTTGTATGATACTTGGCTATGATGAGCCTGAATAGGGTCGATTAAAGCTAAGAATGCCTGCCTATTGGCATGGTAACCCGCTGAGGTTGCAGCCATGGTGAGTGCGTGATGCGTGGTTTTGTGACCTTACAACAGGTTTTACCTCTCGAGGGATCTCAAGAGGCTTACAACCCCACCAGGCAGTGTACCTGACCGATGTAGTATAGGATAGTGGTAAGTACGGGCAATTGATCGTTCTCTCACGGGGAATAGTGTTCGTTAGGACAGAAAAACTACTCTAATAGGTCTAAGGGTGAAGGAAGATTCTTTTTGTATTATTATATTTTTAGGAAAGCAAGTAAAATCTCGGTTTTGAAGGAGTGGGCGGAATTAGTTGCTAGTCAACTAACCCAAAATTACTATAATTGCAAGTAAAATAAAATAACTAACTATTTGGTTGTGAAAACTATATGGAGAAAAGTTATGTTTACTTAGACTTCATTACTCCCTAACTATCTTTTACCGGTTAATTGATATGTATGTTACTTGTGTGGATGAAGGGTGTATTCCTAATAACTCATGGAGTGGCATACATATCTCTCCAATTCTATGAGCTCTTATCTCCTCCTATGCCATGCACGGCACAACCATAGGGATTGTAAACAGTGGCTCATGCGTTAAATACTACCTTAATAGCCTAGTATGCCTTGGCTACATGTTTCCCAAGACGTTCAAGCACGTTACCATAAAGGAGGTTGGCCAGTTTTCTTGAGCCTAACATTGATGGAACAATCATCCCAACAAACAACAACACATCAATTAACCAATAATTAATAGTTAGGTTTCATTAGATCTAAGCAAACACAAGAGAATTTAGCTACACATGTTAATTAAAAGACAAGCAAAAGAGATAATCAACCAACACATAGACATATTGATTGAATTAAAGTGAAGACTTATCTTTAATTAAGCATGAGGGTTCCAAGGGTTGGAAACCCTAAAAAGTACAGAAAATTCGTCTAGGGTTTGGTGCCAAAAGTTCTCCACAAAGTTCCACACTTAATGAATGAAAAATAGAAAACTATATATAGATTTTACATTCTGACGGCGTCAGGTTATAGAGGCTGACGCCGTCAGCTCGCCGCCATTAGGTTTCTCGGATGGCCTAGATCCACTTCTGACGCCGTCACTCTCTATTCCTCTCTGGGCCGTCACTCTTTAACTCATAACCTGACGGCCTACAACTTCTAACACCTGACGGCGTCAGGTGTTAATTTCCAAAATCTTTCTGGCCCGTCATTTGATAATTGGTTTCCACTCTTTTGTCAAGGCTTGCTGACGGCGTCACCTTGTGACTCTGACGCCGTCAGGTTGTAATTTCTGCTTCTTTTGAGACTTTGTCGTTTTCTTCACTTTTATGCTCCAAAAATGTCCAAATATGCATGTTTTCCAGAATTCTTCTCAAAAGTACCTAAAATGATAAAAGGAACGATTTAGGGCAATATTTGATCACATTTATACGAATTAAGGCTTAAATGACCCCTTAAAAGCGTAACACTTTTCGTCTCATCAGTGCGTCCACTTTTTCGATTCATCTGTCTGAGCCTCAGTTGTAGATAATGGAAAAGGATGTTTAAAGATTTCGTAAACCGGTTTTCTTGGGAACATGAATGTATACCACCAGACGTTTTACCAGGATGTGTAAAAGCCCAACTCTTTTGCTGGACCCTTTGGGTATGGCCCATTAGCGCCACAAACTGAGTATCTTGGTGAGGGAACTTACACGAGTGGTATGCATGTAATTTATGGTTTCACGAGGCAATGATGAGTCTAGGGATGGGGAGGGCTATAGATGAGGTCGTTTGCATCTTGGTGCGGCAAACTTACTAAAGTTGCAACCATGGCGGATGTTCTATCTCATCATTTCGCTCCGATGTTGGTGTTATGTATAATGAGAATGGTGGCAGTACTGATTATCAGAAACTATGATGAATCTCTGCAAATTTGACTAAAGTTGTGACTGTCTGCGCGTTGGCGGGGCAAATCAGTAGATTTGCAGCCATCGCGGATGTTTACACTTTTTTCAATTCCCACCCTGTCTAAGCCTCATAAACATTTTTGTCTGATTTTCCATGTTATTGAAGGTTGACCTGCTATTGCAGATACCTTAAAAACCGTTTTAGCTGCTTATGATTAGCGTTGCGCAGTTGAATGTCGTGTAACTCAAGGTGATTTCTATTAATATTTTAGAATACATGGATTCTTATATCGTTCAAATTTATTTTCATTTGTTAACTTTTGCCCATATGCCAGGCGTAAATATATGAACCACTGCCATACATGACCGAACGGTTTTAGACAACGATGGAACAGGTGCAACGGATACACGTATGTTCAGAGTTGTACTGATTTAGTATACTTTCATACTTCAATCACTTCACTCACCAGGCAAAAGACAGGGTTCCCTTCAATTTTCAAAGTATTTTTTTAGGGGTGTCTGTTTATGCTTATTTGGCTGGTAAAGGGTTTGGGTCTGTTTGAGCCTAACCACTTCTTTTGCTGGTAAAGGCCTTGGGTCTATTCCTTTTGATGCATCAAGCCCTAATAACGTAAGTGGTTATACCTTAAAACTTTAATTTTTAAACTAGAAAACTTGATCATGTAACCTGTAACTTCTCTTCACCTGATTCCTAATATCATGTCATCTACAGCCGTGACACCATCCTCCACATTATGTTAGTAAATATAAGACCAGCTGCTCCTATATTCTCAGGTGTAATATTTACTAACTTTGTCTGTTAGTAAAAGATGAAAACGGAACGACTACTTGAAAAAAAAATTGGTCTGTTAGTAAGTATAGGAGCAAGTAGTAGAATGATTAGGATGTGGTTTTTGTTTAGTACTAAGTAGTGAGAATTGCTTAATATGATGTGAAGAGCAACCAGTTGGAGCCATAAAAGTAAATGCACCTTTCCATTCGTTTTTCCAATGTTCAGTTTCTAAATAACTTTGTAGTGCCTAATTTTATGGTTAAGTTAATGAGCATCTCTTGGGTGTTGAACCGAGGCTTGAAATGTGTGGGTTTGGGTGCTTGAGTAGGGCCATAACGGGTCAGTTTGGCCGCTGAAATGGGACTGAAATATGTGTATTTGGGTTCTGAAGTGGGGTCTGAAATAGGTGCGCTTGGGGGCTGAAATGGGTGAACTGGTATATGTTAGTAAAGGGGTGTTTGGGTAACCGTATTTTGAGACAGAAGTGTTAGTAAAGGAGTGTTTGGGTAACCTTATTTTAGGTATAAATTGTAGCTTTTTTTTTTGTTGTTGTTATTTATTTATTTATTTATTTTTTAATATATAAAAGCGCATTCTAGGCTGCGCCCCAGGATCATCTAATGTGAATGCTGTAATTAGGCCACAAACTGTTTTGTATACACCTTAGTTTTACATTATTTCAAACCATGTTCATGACAAAACATGATGATTTTCATTAACCGTGTGTGAAAATGTATGCAAACTGCTATAGTTTAACACAAGGAAGATGATAATAATCAAACGGTGAAGAAAAGAGCTAACATTAGCTATAAAGTTGTGACATTTTCTTAGTTGTTTAAGTGGTGTTTGGAAACATAATTGTTTAACAAGTGTTTGGGTGGTGCAGGGTCTATAAAAGATTCTGCCAACAAGAAGACTCGGAATGTTTGCGGAAGCAAAATGAGAAGGTACGTTGGATCCAATCCCTGATGGTGACACTACTAAATCTCAGCAGAATGTTATGGCAGGAATTTATCCATAGGTATTAATCCAATTTCATTTTACAGTAATGGTGTGGAATAGCACTAGCTAAGATGTAAATATTTTTTTGTCTGAAAGCTAAGATATGGAATAGCGGTAGCTAACTGATGTACATCAGTAAGGTATGGAATAACACTAGCTACATTAGTAAGAACTGAGATCAATTAAACTACTGATGAAATCAGATTCATATCAATTAAACTACATCACCTTAACCAAGCACTGCTTTTGACATATCTAATAAAACGCTAGATTCTGGTAAGAGAGCATGATTGTAATTTGGTATATTAGCCGAGTCAAATAGGCTCATAAGGTGTGGTCATAAGCCATTTATGAGCTCTGGTCATAAGTGTGTATTTGGAAACGATTTGTTAAAGTTTTAGGGGGTGTTTGGTTTGGCTTATTTTTCAGGCTTATGAGTTTAATTAACCTTAAAATATATGTAGGGTATTGATGAGGATCTACATATTAGGCAACTATGGTCCTCCTTATAAATGGCAAGTTTACAGATACGAAATGCATATATTATTTGATACATGAGTAGTATGCAAAAGGAAGGCCAAACACCCTCAAAACCGTTTATGTGCTGTATCAAAACATAATAAGCAGTTTTACTAACCAATGCCAAATGGCCTTTGTTTTTATCTAATAGGTTGTTTTTACTTTATGAAATCTGATTGTACATTGGTTTTTTGTGTTAGAGCTCAAAGAGGTAATACTCTAAATATGTCAATATAAGTCGGTGAATGCTTATCGTCCAGGCAAGATACTTTTTTTAATTTGGTCATGGATGTGCACGATGTAATGCATATAAAATGAATATGATTTTGTGGAAAACTAGAAGGGGGGTTGAATAGTTTACCGCTTTTTACGTTAATTATCTTTTGAAAACTATCCGTTTTAATCAAAGATATACTTGAAGTTTTACTTCAAGATGTGAATTGAAACACTTTGACCAACTCAAAGACAATATGTAAACTAAACACAATATGTAAAACATGCAAGTAAAGAGATAGAACGATCAAACCACAACACGATTGTTTATCGTGGTTCGGCTACAAGGACCTCACTTGTCCTTGCCCTACGTCCACGCCCCGAGTATCCAACTCGAGAGTTTCA
>LBNU01034996.1:24000-41275 GCA_014162995.1 Artemisia annua
AGTGTAACCACACTAAAACTAGATTTTCAAAGTAAAGAAACTAAACTCTTAAATGATTTTTCCAATCTGAAAGCCTTAAAGAACAAGCTTGAAAATAAATTGTACATACAAGGCCAAACCATTCAAACTGCTCAAATGATGCATAAGCACATTAAGTTACGTGATGAACATAGCAATAAGGATGTGGAGTGCCTAAAACTAATTTTCTTAGGAGCATTAGTGCCTCTCAAACTGCCTTATATGATGCTAATGTGATGCTTACACCTAATCATGCCCCCTGATGTGCATAATACAAAGGAGATTGATGAGATTGAATCAGTCAATAGAGAAAGACTTGAGAATAAAATGAAGGATCCCAAGTGCATTAAAAAACGTGTCAATATAAAGCCCCATAATTACTATGAACAGAATCGATTGACTGTTTTTGTGCCCCAAACTAGGTTAACACCTGAACAGATTTTTTGGCCATTAGACGTTGAGAAAATGAAAGCTGAAAAACTTAAGGCCACAACTCCCCTCAAGTTTGCTACCCCAACGGTGTATCCTCCCAATACACCAATGCACCTAGTTCAGTTAGCTCTTCCCACTCAATGTAAAGCTCTTATTAGCATATATGTTATGTATCAAATGCTTGCTGATTTTGACAAAACATGTAAAAAGAGAATTACACCAACGGGAATTAGTGAGGGTGAAAGGGGGTTTGAATTAACAAAAGAGTGTCACCTGACTGAAGTCATTCCGTTTTTTAAAAAAATCAAAGAACATTTTGAAGGCATGCAAGTGTCTCTTAAATCTGAGATAAATGAAATGAAAGATGTGTTTAAAAATTTGGAACTTGAGGGAAAACAAACTGTAATAGATCTTCAACATAGTGAAATTGCAAGGAAGAATGCCCTCATCATGAATGATACCTTAATTGCTAAATGCATTGCTCATGATGTGTTTTATACTGCCACTGATTCTTCATTAACTGCTTGCCAATTTCATGAAATGTCTGTTGCATTAAATTTTTGTCAGAATCGTGTTGTTGAGCTTGAGGGGGAGAATTTAAGATTGCAAGAAAAAAATTCAAAACGATGATCATGATAACATGGTCAAGAATTTTTCGAAATTAGAAGTTAATAATCTCAATTTGCAATTAAAAATTCAAGCTCACACTAACACGATTCAAAAGTTGAGGGCTCAAATTGCCCAATTGAAGTCTAATAAGAGTGATGTGATTGAATCCCAGAAACCTCTGTCTTTAGATTCTCAGAATTTTCAACTTCAAAACATCATCAACCATCTCAAATATGAAAATGATTATTTTCAAGCTGAAAACTCAAAGGTCAAACAACATTACAAAGAGTTACATGATTCGATTAAGATCACACGTGATAAAACCAATGAAAAAATAACATCTTTGTTAAATGAAATTGAGAATCTAAAGACTCAGGTGAAAGGGAAAATGCCTGTCACTACAGGTGATAGCATTCTCTCCAAGGTCTGTAAATTTAAAAGCTATGCATGTGATGCCGTAAATATTCCGCTTCCCCTTATGAATAATGCGTTTGTCCATAGTGAGTACCTTAGGTATCTTAAGGATTGCCTTGACATGCTTTGTGAGACCATTGAAGAGATTATGAACTCTTAGATTATGCCATTGGTACATGTCCCAAAGCAGTTAGCATGCGTGATAAGCTTAATGAACCGTCCCCTAAGGATAAGAACAAGCTTTTGCCTTTAATGTGCCTTTGACATCATCAGAACTTAACACACCGCTTAAACGAAATCAAATAGCAGTACATCGATCTAATGTTCCCATCACTAATTCTACAGGAGTAAATGATGAACTCAAATAAGTACATTTTACTAGCATCATTTATCCTATTTCTTTAACTTGTTTTACTTTATTATATATGAGAATCGGTGCTTTAATGTTTACTTTAGTAATTCTCAGGTAAAAGGTGAAACTTGGCGATTTTGGACTAATTACGGAGCAAAACGAGAAAGATGTCAAAAGTCTACTGAAACCCAGAAGATGCGTCGTATCTCACTCAACATATACGCCGCAATATCATACTTAGATGAATTCGAAGACCATTGCCTGATTTTGAAGAATGCGCCGCATGGAATTCTACCATGCGCCGCATATGAAACTCTGGTCAAAGAAGAAGATCAAGCTCGTTCTACTTCAGATACGCCGCATCACAAAACTGACATACGGCGTATCACTATCAAGACTTCACCACAAACAATCCAAGACAACTGAAGGACATGCGCTGCATAAAAGATTCAAGTTACGCTGCATCTAAAGGCGGTGTACGAATATTCCCGAATATAATAAGCTTGGACCCCACGCAAAGTTAAGTCAATGCGCCGCATCTCATCATTACATGCGCCGCATCGTACCCTAAGACAGAAACTATAAATACCCCAAGACCTAGACGAATTTTGTGTGCACCATAACCCTAAGGAGACGAATTCAGACGAACAAGCAACACAAGGCACGCCCCAAACGAAGATCTTAGAGCTGTAAGAAGGTCCTGCATGTATTTAATTCATTAAATAGTTTTGTTTTATTTTAATAGTAAGCTTTGAATCCATCAGGATTGATGGCCGGTAGTTTGTGAGTACGCAATAATCAAATGCCCGCCTTAAAATTGCTTTCCCATCGATTAAAGTTTATATGTTTGATGTCTTTGGTTTCCTTATATTAGTGCATTGATTATCTCTGTGTCTAGCTGAGCACTGTTGAGCCGCCATACTCCTTCCTCACCTACTCACTCTGATGTCTTTGGATGAGTAGGATATTCATAAGTAATCATTAAGGGTTTACTCGCTGATATAATAGCCAACCAGTATGGATTAATTCTATACACTTCATATAAAACTAACAATAAAACAAGTGACAATCTATCTTAATCATCAGGATAGACCTTCTTATTGTCTCTACTATCTATCTGTGTACGTGTATGCTATTTGCTAATTTGTTCTCATTAGTTTTTACTGTTTAATTAGATAACTAAAACCGTGGCAGTCTCTCAGGCTGGACCCCCTATCATTAGATTAGACTGTATAGCTAACTTAGATATTAAAATACTGATTAGGATAATTAGATAATACGTTCCACTCTTAGTGATCGACACTCTGCTTACCATTATATGCAAACTGACCGGGTACACTGCTCGTTAAGTGTATATGTTATTGATAAGTCGGCTATATATAAATGTAAAACTTGAATAGGCAATAAACTGCTAAACCGCAACGACACATCACGCGCATCAAGTTTTTGGCACCGCTGCCGAGAAGTGAATTGTTATTATCTGTTAAATTGATTAGTATTTTAATTAGTTTTTCTTTTTATTAGGGTTTTTGATACTAACCCCTAACTTGTTGTATATTAGATAATTTGCATTCATCGTATAATTTGCATATTTACTGTTTTTGTGTGTTTAGTTTTCTGTAATTTTCTTTTTTATTTTATTTTATTTTATTTTATTTTCTTTCTTAGTACCTACTGACGTTGTACTGTGCAGATACAAAGGATACGGCGCATCTGTTTATCGGATGCGGCGTATTGCGTTTTAATTTAATTAAATACAACGCGTTTAATAACTCGAGTACGACATATCTTTCCCGAAGATACGGCATATTCTGTTTTTAATAGAGAATTTTTTGAAACCCTAACGCCATGCGACGCATCTGTTTTTACAGATACGGCGTATTTAATATTTAAAATTAAAAACAGTTTTCGAATTATTAAACAGAAGCGACACATCAATTTTTATCGATACGGCACATTTACTAAATCAAAAATCTTGTATTTTAAATCGTAACGAAAATACAGCGCATTAGCTTCTGCTAATACGGCGCATTTAATTTTTATAAATATAATTGATTTTTGATAACCGACAAGTACGGCGCATTCTAATTTAAGAGCGGCGTATCTATTCTCAAAAATAAAAGTCTGATTTAAATTTTAACGTAATAAGATACGGCGTATCCTTTTTCAAGGATACGGCGCATCGTCTGCAAATATCAGCAACTTTTATTTTTCGCGTTCCGTTTTCGTTGTTAGTTACCTAACGATATGCTTTCTTGAACAAATCCTACTGATAGTTTTTTGTACTGATTTCAGAAAGAACCTGAAGCAACAATGCTGTCAACCAAAGATATTGCGCCATCTAACAATAGCACCAAGATTGCCAGACAATGGTACGCAGGGAACCGCAAGTTAGGTGTAAATGGGGAATTTCTCAAGTTGTTACATGACAATACCTTTCAAGGATTCCGGAATGAAGACGCCGATAAACACATGGAAAGGATTCTAGAAATTGCTAAGCTCTACAAAACAAAGAGCATGACCTACAATCAATTCATGCTCCGAATCTTTCCAAATACACTTACAGGAGAAGCAACGCATTGGCTAGACTTCGAGCTCGACAAACCGGTTGACAATTGGGTTGAACTTAAAATTAAATTTTTGGAAAAGTTCAGCCGTGCGTTCACCTATTGGCTAGAATCTAAATTTCTTTTCCCTGAGAAGATGAATTCATCTCTTAAGAACGAACTCTGGACTTACTGGAGAACAGGGAATGACGAGGAGGTATTTGACAATGAAGAGGGTGAATTGTTTAGAATTGAAACAAACTTATTTGATTATGAAACCCCTCTATGCAAGGAATTTAACGAATTTAACTATTTGTTAAAAGTGATACTGATGTGCTCACTGGAGACTTACCTGGATTCAAAACTTTTGATGCATTCAAGAACACTTGGTTATATGAATGGAATGATCAAATTCCATGGGTGTCCAATAAATCAATATTTCACGATGAACTAGTGCATAGCTGCGAGCCCATTCGCTTCAAGAACGGGACTTGTCAATGGCCAAGCTGTGATTGGAGGAATGACGGAATCTGTAATGGTGGCAATATAATCGGGATGACACAAAACGGAGATGATATTAGTTTTGCAGATTACAGTTGGTATGACTCGATTGAAGATAGTGAAAGGAAAAACGAAGCCTTACAAGAAAAAGCAAGAATCGAAAGACTTAAGGAACTTCACGACCCTAAAGACATGACATTTTTGGAACGGGTACACATAAATTTCAAAGATTATACAAAGCTTGATCGAAGGGTACAATGGAAACTCCAGAAGGAATGGGACAGAATTCAAGGAGAGTATGAATCAAGTAGTGAGGAAAGTTACCATCCTATTGAAGATGTTATGGGAAATCTTCCTGAACCAAATAAAGAAATTCATGAAGAACTAACAGACGAACTTGAAGATTACCTTAGTTGCAATCAAGAATCTAGCTTTGTCAACGATGATGTTGAGTCATTCAAGAAAAGGAAATGTCAACTTCTCGGTATACCATATCAGAAACCTCCAACTTTCACTATTGAAAGATTCGAAGTGATTAAGTATTCCTTTGGGCCGATGGAAGAATATGCTGCTATCAAGGTTGCCGAATCTAACGAGCTTACCCGATCCGAAGAGAACTTTGCGGAGGTTTATAGTAACATCTTTCGTATGAAGGAAGAAGGATGGCACGTTGCAAGAATAAAATAGGAGCTGAACGTGAGTCTAAATTGAAGACTCTGGAATAAAGACAAGTGATGACCGGGAGACAACCCGGAATTTTTATTTTCTGTTTTGTGTCGAGTCTGTCAGACCTGCAGAAGATGTGGCGCATCTCCACTATGGAATGCAGCGTATCATCTGCGCTGGTCATATCTTATTTTATTTTTCTGCATTTTTATTTTTCTTTAAAACATTCTGTCAGTTTATTTAATGCGGCGCATCCCTGTTTAAGGATACGATGCATCTTTTATTTTGATTCGTATTAATTCCAGGCTCGGTACTGCGCATCTTCTTCAATAGGATGCGGCGTATCGACTAACCTGATGATTTTCAATTTTATTGTTTAGGTTTTATTTTCACTAACTACTAATGTATTATGCAAGTTGAACCTTCTTAACTCAGGTGTGTAAAAGTCTAGGTGGTATTATAGATTCCTGCACTTTTTGTGGATACCTCATTCATGAAGCTTGAACGTTCTAATCCACAAGAAAGTTGATCTTTGCTTGCAAACGCATAATGGAGGATCATTCCGAGCAAACATCAGGGAAGTTTTTCTGTTCTAATTCTTTTATTTTCCAGTTTTTAATCCTTAGAAACAAACAACGAGGATGATGTTTAACTTAAGTGGGGGATGGAGAATTAGAACACTTACTTGTCCAAACTTTTTCAAAATATGCTCAAAATGCGCTTAATATATCATAATTTAAAAAATTTTAGCATGTTTTTGTTTAAGTCTAAATTACATAGCCGCACACATAACATTATTGTTGCCTAAAATCAAAAAACTTTAGTGTGCTGGTGACTTGTAAACTTTAGAACTTGGCTTGTATACTACTCGAGACCACCATAATGAGTATTATTGATATAATTGGAGTGACTTGTCTAACTTGGTAACATTCTAGGATTACACCCAAAAAGCCTTTATATGTTTTGTGATATTAACTAACTACACCGGTTAGTTAACCCCCGTATAAACCCTTTTGTTACTCTCATTTTTAGAGTAAGATACCCCCAGAAAAACCCTCAGAGCCATTCCTTTCGTTTCTTACACCTTTGTTAAAATGTTTCGTTACACCCTTACACCTTAGCCTACCATGTAGATTGAAATCCGTGGTTAGTTACTTTAGGCAAAGTGTGTTTCCTTACATTACCTGTGTTCGCGTGCGTAATTCATTATCTTTGGTTAGGTCGGTAAATTGCACAATTGCAATTGGAGTGAAAGTACATATTGTATATTTTTAGTTTATTTTTCGTGTGTTTACTACTTTCACTATTACATGTATTTTCTGAAAGTTATGAAAAGTATGAAAAAATTATCCGGAAAAATTATGATAGAAAAGTTGGAAGTTTGTTTTTAACCAACTTATGTAAAGTTTTGTAAAAGTGGAGATATCACCACTATTTGTTGTTGTATATTATATTTATGATTGAAAGGGAGTTGGCCGTTACGGGAACGCCAACTAAGGTTATTCTTTGTTTAAGATTTTATTGAGTATAATTCGTGTCTACCTAAATCGTGAGTTACATGAGTCAAATGCGTGAGTTATTCAATGATATGAGTTTTATTCATGGTATGGTTGGGAAAGTAATTAACCACACTTAGGATTTTAATCTATTCGTTTTGTTTATTTTTATTTTACACCAATTTATATCCCAAATATTATCTATACCCTATATCATTCTTCATCCTAACCTTTGATTTATTGAGATTAGGGATTTGGGCAATCTTAAGTATCGTAGTCGTGGATTCGGCTATGTATTTTTGATTTTGTCGCCCTTTTTGATATAATATTATTGGTGAAGATTACTTGATCCTATCT
The DNA here is from genome assembly GCA_014162995.1 of Artemisia annua. Classification (NCBI taxonomy): domain Eukaryota; kingdom Viridiplantae; phylum Streptophyta; class Magnoliopsida; order Asterales; family Asteraceae; genus Artemisia; species Artemisia annua. Next base: position 31,392 of record LBNU01034996.1, read on the forward strand.
TTAGCTTATTCGAGTTAAGGAATTGAGCAATTGCGAGTATCGTGGTCGTGGATTCGATCATGTATTTGTAATTTTGTCGCCTTTTCTGGAATATGAGATCGATAGAGATTAAAAAGAACGATCAACCCTTAACCTACTAACCCATTTTACCGCTTTAGACTTGTTACTCCTTGGCTTTAGTGGGGGAGATGCGCATACTTATCAAGCTTATGATAGAATATTCGTCACAACTAGCAACTAAACGATTTAGAATTGTTTTATATTGAAAAATAATTATTTTGTTTCTACTTCGTTAAGTGGTTGGTTGTGTGATTATGATAAAACGAATACATGCTTAACCATTAAAAATAAATCCTAATACCTTTTAGGATACATTTTCATAAGATTAAATTTAAGGTTTACTTGGTGACAAGTAAAGTTCAAGTGGGGGATATTTGATGAACTCAAATAAGTACATTTTATTAGCATCATTTATCCTATTTATTTAACTTGTTTTACTTTATTATGAATGAGAATCGGTGCTTTAATGTTTACTTTAGTGATTCTCAGGTAAAAACAGGTAAAAGGTGAAACTTAACGATTTTGGACTAATTACGGAGCAAAACAAGCAAGATGTCAAAAGTTTAGAGAAACCCAGAAGATGCGACGTATCTCACTCAACAGATACGCCGCAATATCATACTTAGATGAATTCGAAGACCATTGCCTGACTTTGAAGAATGCGCCGCATGGAATTCTACCATGCGCCGCATATGAAACTCTGGTCAAAGAAGAAGATCAAACTCGTTCTACTTCAGATACGCCGCATCACACAATTGACATACGGCGTATCACTATCAAGACTTCGCCACAAACAAACCAAGACAACTGAAGGACATGCGCCGCATAAAAGATTCAAGTTACGCCGCATCTAAAGGCAGTGTACGAATATTCCAGAATATAATAAGCTTGGACCCCACGCAAAGTTAAGTCAATGCGCCGAATCTCATCATTACATGTGCCGCATCGTACCCTAAGACAGAAACTATAAATACCCCAAGACCTAGACGAATTTTGTATGCACCATAACCCTTAGGAGACGAATTCAGACGAACAAGCAACACAAGACACACCCCAAACAAGGATCTTAGAGCTGTAAGAAGGTCCGGCATGTATTTAATTTATTAAGTAGTTTTGTTTTATTGTAATAGTAAGCTTTGAATCCATCAGGATTGATGGCCGGTAGTTTGTGAGTACGCAATAATCAAATGCCCACCTTAAAATTGCTTTCCCATCGATTAAAGTTTATATGTTTGATGTCTTTGGTTTCCTTATATTAGTGCATTGATGTAACACCTGGTACTTTTTCTAAAACTCATTTCTAGCCAAACTTCTATTTTCGTACCTGAGATACTTTTAAATTTTTAACGCATGTTATATTGGGCTTGAGAAGCGTGAGATATATTGGAAACGAGAATTTATTCCTTGATTGACTCAGCACAATCTAGAAAACTCGGATTGTATTGCATTTGCCAAATTATTTGATTTATTTTAAGTTTGAGAAAAACTCTGAAGTTTATGCTTGATTCTATTGGAAAAATTATTTCGTGAACAATGGCGCAAGTTTCGTAAATTTTCGAGTCCGTTTGCTATGTCGTTTGAGCCCCGAACCGTTTTTACGAGAAGTTTAGCTCATTGGCAAAGTTGGTCCCTTGAGTTTATTTTCATTTCATACCCTACACTTCTATTAATTCCAAATTTACCCTAGACTTATTCATATAAATACCCCTAATAAATTCATTTCTCTCATTTTATTTATATAAAACACACACACACAATTCATTCTCTCTCTCTTCCTTTTTCTCTCTTCTCGCCGGCGAACCCACACCCCGACCGGAATCCCAAAATCCGGCCACCGGAAAATATTCCGGCCACCCCTAACCTCACCACCTACTTCACCTTATAGATCGGGACGTCCCCGATTCATCCCCACCATCCGTTTACCCCCAATCGAACCCTACACGTCTCACGCGCCACCCCCGTGAACACCGAGCACCACCACGACCCTCCACCACCCTTCTACCGCCGGTATAGCACTACCACTCGCCCCCTTTTCCTTATTTACTTTTATTTTTACAAACCCTAATTTTTATTTTAAATAAATCCGATTTATTTATTAAATCTTTTTATAAAAATGTTTTTATAAATGTTTTAATGATAAAAACGTGTGTGGATATTGTTTTGGTACTCGTTGGCCGCGACTCGGATGGACTCACCGAGTCAACTCGGTGACTCGGTGAGGGTTTTGGCATTTCTCGTTGTTGTTTGATGTTAGTGACGAGAGGGGTATATATTTTCTTGTGAGTTTGATAGTTTTGAGGGTCCGTTTGGCTTGGGTTGTGTTCGGTAGCCAACTGCCACCACCACCGTGGCTTGGGTGGTGGTGGTGGTGGGTTATATTATTGTTGTTGTTATTGTTGAGGTGTTTGGGATTTGATTTGGATTGTTTGGTTGAGCCGAGAAGGTTAGGGCTCGGGTTGGAATGGATGTGGACTTGGGATGTTGTTGATGTTGTTGTCGTTGATGTTATTGTTGTTGTGAGTGTTGTTATTATTGTTGATGTGATTATTTCTGGATTTGGTTACTAGTCTCGGGATTATTATTAGTGTTTAGTTTAGAACGGTAAATAAATAAAACGGTTAATAAAACTAAGAAACCTAAAATACATTTGACATAGTTAAGAGGATTTGGACATCAGACTTGGATCCGTATTATTATTATTGTGATCTTATATTGTAAGCGTGAATTGGACGTATTGAATTTGCGGCTATGGTTATTTGGACTTATGGACCCTTTAGTACACAAGACGGTAGGGTACGTTAGGCCCTTAAAGATCTTAACGTACCTGGAACCCGAACAATACCAAATGGTCGATAAACCTAAACAACTAATTGACTACGTAAATGATATATCCAATCATATTATTATTTAAGTTTTATAAAATATTAGTGTTGATTACAAATAAAAGAGTCGTTGACTCGGGAAATGTTCTATAAACGGGCAGGTCATGCCGAAATTTTGTAAAATTCTTTATAATCTTCAAACTATTTTATCAACTATTATTTATTTCGAAACCCTTTCTATTTCGACATTATTTTTAGGATTTGGTTACTAGTCTCGGGATTATTATTATTGTTTAGTTTAGAACGGTAAATAAATAAAACGGTTAATAAAACTAAGAAACCTAAAATACATTTGACCTAGTTAAGAGGATTTGGACATCGGACTTGGATCCGTATTATTATTATTGTGATGTTATATTGTGAGCTTGAATTGGACGTATTGGATTTGCGGCTATGGACTTATGGACCCTTTAGTACATGAGACGGTAGGGTACGTTAGGCCCTTAAAGATCTTAACGTACCTGGAACCCGAACAATACCAAATGGTCGATAAACCTAAACAACTAATGGACTACGTAAATGATATATCCAATCATATTATTATTTAAGTTTTATAAAATATTAGCGTTGATTACGAATAAAAGAGTCGTTGACTCGGGAAATGTTCTATAAACGGGCAGGTCATGCCGAAATTTTATAAAATTCTTTATAATCTTCAAACTATTTTATCAACTATTATTTATTTCGAAAACCCTTTCTATTTCGACATTATTTTAGGAAAATGGGTAAAACCGAGACTTATTATTATTGATTTATTTTTATTCTCCAATGTGTCATTATTTCCTTTTCTTTTCTTTCCATTTCTTTTCGACGATATTTTTTGAGTATTCATTCGTCTTTCTTGCGTATTTTGTCGTTTAGCCGACTTATTCATTTCTATCTTTCTTCCACACGAGACTTTTTGAAAACTATTTTCTTTCAAATGCCATTGTCTTTTATAAAACTTTATTCAAGCATTGTTTATTGGAATATTCGAGTATCATTGCTGAGTTATGATATTTATATTGCTTAGGTTGTGCTGAGGATTATTTGTTGTGACGCATTATTTGATTGGTTGATATATCTCGTTTCCTGCTATTGTTAAGGTGTGATTCATAGCCCCGCTTTTTATCTTTTAAATGTTTATAAACCCATGGGCTGAGATACATGCTTTAAATGTTTTCTGAGCACAAGTATTTTTGGTATGTGATACATGCTTTAAATGTTTTCTAGATGCACTAAGATTTGAAAAATGTGGATTACAACAAAGAATCTGATGTACCTAGTCGAGCATCTTCTGTTGCATGTGTTGATAATGTGATTCACAACGACGTAAAACAAACATATGTTGTTGAATCAAATCTTGCTGATATGGGAAATAGCAATGTTATCCCATATGAACAATATGTGAGTCACAACGTCGAGTCTGTTTTACCAAATGATGAATCCTCTGTTGATAATGACGTGAGTGATCTAGATGAATATACTACTGTTGTACCTGATGATACCTTGACCACTAGGATTAATATTCTTAAAGATCAGGTGAATATGTATCAACAACGTGCAAAATTGGAGTTAACCGAACGTGAGCAGAAAATGGATTGGCAAATGTGTACATATATTACCGAAAGGAACTTAAAGGAAGAAGCTTTAAGAATGGAGATAAAATCTTTACAAAATCAAGTTGATCAAACTGTTAAACAAAAACAGGAGATTCAGGAGAGTGTAACCACACTAAAACTAGATTTTCAAAGTAAAGAAACTAAACTCTTAAATGATTTTTCCAATCTGAAAGCCTTAAAGAACAAGCTTGAAAATAAATTTTACATACAAGGCCAAACCATTCAAACTTCTCAAATGATGCATAAGCACATTAAGTTACGTGATGAACATAGCAATAAGGATGTGGAGTGCCTAAAACTAATTTTCTTAGGAGCATTAGTGCCTCTCAAACTGCCTTATATGATGCTAATGTGATGCTTACACCTAATCATGCCCCCTGATGTGCATAATTCAAAGGAGATTGATGAGATTGAATCAGTCAATAGAGAAAGATTTGAGAATAAAATGAAGGATCCCAAGTGCATTAAAAAACGTGTCAATATAAAGCCCCATAATTACTATGAACAGAATCGATTTACTGTTTTTGTGCCCCAAACTAGGTTAACACCTATACAGATTTTTTGCCCTTTAGACGTTGAGAAAATGAAAGCTAAAAAACTTAAGGCCACAACTCCCCTCAAGTTTGCTACCCCAACGGTGTATCCTCCCAATACACCAATGCACCTAGTTCAGTTAGCTCTTCCCACTCAATGTAAAACTCTTATTAGCATATACGTTCTATATCAAATGTTTTCTGATTTTGACAAAACATGTAAAAAGAGAATTACACCAACGGGAATTACTGAGGGTGAAAGGGGATTTGAATTAACAAAAGAGTGTTACCTGATTGAAGTCATTCCTTTTTTTAAACAAATCAAAGAACATTTTGAAGGCATGCAAGTGTCTCTTAAATCTTAGATAAATGAAAAATAAGACGTGTTTAAAAATTTGGAACTTGAGGGAAAACAAACTGTAATAGACCTTCAACATAGTGAAATTGCGAGGAAGAATGCCCTCATCATGAATGATAACTTAATTGCTAAATGCATTGTTCAAGATGTGTTTTATACTGCCACTGATTCTTCATTAACTGCTTGCCAATTTCATGAAATGTCTGTTGCATTAAATTTTTTTCAGAATCGTGTTGTTGAGCTTGAGGGGGAGAATTTAAGATTGCAAGAAAAAATTCAAAACGATGATCATGATAACATGGTCAGGAATTTTTCGAAATTAGAAGTTAATAATCTCAATTTGCAATTAAAAATTCAAGCTCACACTAACACGATTCAGAAGTTGAGGGCTCAAATTTCCCAATTGAAGTCTAATAAGAGTGATGTGGTTGAATTCCAGAAACCTCCGTCTTTAGATTCTCAGAATTTTCAACTTCAAAACATCATCAACCATCTCAAATATGAAAATGATTGTTTTCAAGCTGAAAACTCAAAGGTTAAACAACATTACAAAGAGTTACATGATTCGATTAAGATTACACGTGATAAAACCAATGAAAAAATAACGTCTTTGTTAAAAGAAATTGAGAATCTGAAGATTCAGGTGAAAGGGAAAACGCCTGTCGCTGCATGTGATAGCATTATCTCCAAGGTCTGTAAATCTAAAAGTTATGCATGTGATGCCGTAAATATTCCGCTTCCCCTTAGGAATAATGCGTTTGTCCATAGTGAGTACCTTAGGTATCTTAAGGATTGCCTTGACATGCTTTGTGAGACCATTGAAGAGATTAGAATGGTGAGACCTGCTGATGATACCATCCTTGATGTTTATTACCTCACCAATAGATCATATGAACTCTTAGATTATGCCATTGGTACATGTCCCAAAGCTGTTAGCATGCGTGATAAGCTTAATGAACCGTCCTCTAAGGATAAGAACAAGCATGTTGCCTTTAATGTGCCTTTGACATCATCTGAACTTAACACACCGCTTACCCGAAATCAAACAGCAGTGCAACGATCTAATGTTCCCGTCATTAATTCTACAGGAGTAAACATTGACACTAAAGCTAGCGGGTCAAAGCCTAGTTGCAATACAAGGAATGATAGGACTTCGCCAGCTAAGAGTGCTCAAGGGAAGAAAGTAGAAGACCACCTTAGGAACAATAAGACTGATCTGAATGATATGAATCGTGTTGATTCTAGTATTAGCTCTAGGCGTACTGTAATTAATTCGAATTCTGATGCTACTTGTAAGATCTGTAATGACTGTTTAATTTCTGGTAATCATGATGAGTGTGTTAAGACATTTTTGAATGCTTCTAAATTACTTCCGGTCAATAATGCTTTGAATCATAAAATTGAAAACCGTGTTTGGAAAGCAACAGGAAGGAAATTTTCTAATGTTGGCTATCATTGGAGACCCACTGGAAGAAAATTCACTTTAGGAAGTCATTGCCCGTTAACTAAACTGCCCAATTTTAGGCTTTCCAATGTTAGGGTATGGAAGGAAACTGGCAGGACTTTTCCTCTAGGAACACAATGCGATAACCATAAATCTAGTGCCTCCACATGTCATGATATGTCTAATGTTACCACTGAACCTTCCACTTCTGTTTTAAGTAATTATGCTTGTGCTAACCAATTGGATCCCACTTGTGTTTGGGGATCCACGTTTTTCAGTTATCCATATCTGTCTGGTTTCAAATGCAGGTCGTACAAATCGTCCTTTGGTATTTGGACTCAGGCTGCTCAAAACATATGACTGGGGATCGCTCACGGCTCAGAAATTTCGTGAAAAAGTTTATCGGGACTGTTAGATTCGGGAATGATCATTTTGGTGCTATAATGGGTTATGGCGATTATGTGTTTGGTGACAGCGTGATTTCTAGAGTATACTATGTAGAAGGGCTTGGGCACAATCTGTTCTCCGTTGGTCAATTTTGTGACTCCGATCTTGAAGTAGCCTTCAGAAAACACACTTGCTTTGTTAGAAACTTGGATGGTGTGGATCTTCTGAAAGGTAGTCGTGGCACAAACCTCTACACTATATCCATTGAAGACATGATGCGGTCATCACCTATTTGCTTACTATCCAAGGCATCCAAGAACAAGTCATGGCTGTGGCATCGTCGTTTGAATCACTTGAACTTCGGTACCATCAATGAGCTCACTCGTAAAGATCTTGTTCGAGGCATGCCCCGGCTGAAATATGAAAAGGATCATCTTTGTTCTGCTTGTCAGCTAGGTAAAAGCAAGAAACAAACACACAAACCCAAATCAATCAACACCATTATGGAAGTTCTTCATACCCTTCACATGGATCTGTGTGGACCAATGAGAGTGCAAAACATCTTTGGGAAGAGATATGTGTTAGTGATCGTTGACGACTACTCTCGGTTTACATGGGTAAAGTTCCTCAGATCCAAGGATGAGACACCAGAGATCATCATTAAACTCATCAAGCAGCTGCAAGTTGGACTCAATAAAACTGTCAGATTCGTCCGCACAGACAATGGAACTGAGTTTGTTAACAAGCAACTTACTCAATTTTATGAAAACCTTGGAATTAGTCATCAAAGGAGTATACCTCGAACACCTCAGCAGAATTGAGTCGTTGAAAGACGAAACCGTACCCTTGTAGAGGCTGCTCGAACCATGCTGATACTTTCTAAAGCTCCTATGTTTCTCTGGGGAGAGGCAATTGCAACTGCTTGCTACACCCAAAACCGATCACTGATTCATCATCTTCACGGCAAAACTCCCTATGAGCTAGTGCACGACAGAAAACCTGATCTGTCATTTCTTCGAGTGTTTGGTGCATTATGCTACCCAACTAACGATAGTGAAGACTTGGGAAAGCTGAAGGCAAAAGCTGATATTGGGATTTTTGTTGGTTACGCACCAGATAAGAAGGGTTATCGAATTTACAACAAAAGAACCCGACAAATCATGGAAACCATTCATGTCACATTTGATGAGCTGTCTGAGTATACGGCTCCTGAATACTCCAGTTCTGGACCCGCATCTAATCTTTTGACTCCTGGACCAATTAGTTCAGGACTTGTACTGTCTTCCACTACTGCTGCTCCTTATGTGCCCCCCACTAGTGAGGACTTGAAAAAGTTATTCGATCTGATGTATGATGAGTATTTTGAACCTCAACAAATAGTCGAGTCGGAACCGCAAGTCATTGGTCCTGATGCTGCTGCTAATGATGCACCTCAACATACAAATAGGCCTTCCGTCTCTATCTCCTTTAGTCAAAATGCTCCATCATCTAGTCATACTCAACCCACGCTCAACGATCAACCTTCTTCAGTACCTCAAGGAGCTGCATCTGATAACTCTTTTGAAGTGAATCCCTTTGCTCAACCACCTGATGAACCATTTGTCAACATATTTGCTCCTGAACCATCCAATGTGGCAACCTTTTCGGAAGACTCAAACACGGCTACATCAGTCATCAATCCTCAACTTCATGAGCATCTCAGAAAATGGACAAACGATCATCCAATTGACAACATCATTGGAAATCCATCTCGCCCTGTATCCACACGTAGACAACTTGACACAGATGCCTTGTGGTGCTTCTTCAACTCCATACTGTCTAAAGCTGAGCCGAACGACTTTAAAGAAGCTTTGACTAAAGCATCCTAGTTCACTGCAATGCAAGATGAAATTCATGAATTTGACCGACTTGATGTATGGGAATTAGTGCCTCCTCCAGACTGTGCTATGATTATCGCTCTCAAGTGTTTCTTCAAAGTGAAGCTTGATGAATATGGTGAGGTTCTGAAAAACAAGGCTTGGCTAGTGGCTAAAGGTTATAGACAAGAAGAGGGTATAGATTTTGAAGAATCATTTGCACCCGTTGCAAGAATAGAGGCCATCAGGATTTTTCTTGCAAATGCAGCCAGTCAAAATATGATTGTTTACCAAATGGATGTAAAGACTGCATTTCTAAATGGTCACTTAAAGGAAGTGGTCTATGTAAGCCAACCTGAAGGGTTTGTGGACCCTGAACGTCCTAATCATGTCTATCGCTTGAAGAAGGCACTGTATGGACTCAAGCAGGCCCCAGAGCATGGTATGACACGCTATCCAAGTTCTTTCTTGCCAACAAATTCACAAAGGGTGTTGTTGATCCTACACTATTCACCAGAAAGTCGGGCAAGCATCTACTTCATGTTCATATCTATGTAGATGACATTATCTTTGCTTCTTTTGATCCTGTGGAATGTGATCGTTTTTCAGAAGAGATGAGTTCTGAGTTCCAAATGTCTATGATGGGGCAAATGTCATTTTTCTTGGGGTTGCAAATTTCTCAAAATCCCAACGGCATCTTCATCAATCAATCCAAGTATGCTGCAGAAATCTTGAAGAAATTTGGATTTGAATCATGTGACTC
>LBNU01034996.1:50364-60474 GCA_014162995.1 Artemisia annua
GACTTGGTTGATTAAGATCAATGTGAAAGATGAAAGAACAAGAGTTTCCTTTAGATATGAAATTAACCAACAAATGTAATGAGATACATGATGTCCTATTTATAGGAGAGGGATAGGGCAACACTCCCTTCCTTCCCTATCTTCAAAGTCGTGGGCTTTCAAGGCCCATTGGACATCTTATTAAACTTAAACATAAACCATACGAGTAACAAAATAACGTAGCTAATAATGATAATTCTAGCAACCTATTACATTTACTGAAATGACCGAGACTTGACTGAATAGTTGAAAACTATGATCCTAACACTTAGTGATCGTGGCGATTTCAAAACGGTCTACAGTCGTGGGGTGATCTCCAGCGACTCACCCAATCGTTGATCTACTTAGGTAGATCTTGTAATCCCTCTCGGGGGTATCCGGTTTGGGAACGGCCTTGGTAAGGATTAGAAGGAGTCTTCACACTATGCTGTTGACAATCTCTAATTCCGAACCTGTAAGTACCGGACATTTTTATTGCTAACTGGCTTATGCAGAAATTTTTGGCGGTTGTTGCTGATTGAAGAAAAGATGCCAAATCATCACCTCATGCTCACACTTCAACATCAAATTCAAAGAAATCATGATCATGGAATGGGCCTCAACTCTGCTTCCACAACTCTGATGCAGAAGATCATGATCCAGAAAAGTGTGAGCATGACACTCAAAGATAGTTACATCATCATATAGAGACATGTCTACTCGAAGATGTCTTGAATGTCCGAATTTGGATGATGAACACGAAGCAATGTCAAAGATCATCCCACACATCAAACAAGTCATCACGAATCCGCTGCTGAAAGCACAAAGTTCTTTACACTGAAGAATCAACAAATGCGAGCTACAAAGATATCGACAAAGAACTAAATGCTGGAATTCAAGGTTTAATTTCCGGGGTGACCTCCCTTAGGGGGAGATTGTTAGGAATACGTTTTTCTTATTTAAGATTCGGTCACCCCAAGTATTGTTTAGTATCATGTAGCTCGTAGTATTTAATGTTTTAGCATGAACGTAGTTTAGTGTTAGTTAGTATTCGTGATGTCGAGTTGGGTCTTTTACCCACTGTCAGCTCGCTCCACAGCCTAGTAGAGGCATTCATCCATTGTATGTATAAATACCCTTCCTCACCCTTGAGGAAGGGTTGGACTTTCATTATATAGTTTACAAGCTCTTTCATTTTCTCTCTCTCTCTACAAAGGCTCCCAACTCTTTCTCTCTCTAAACTAAACCAACGAACGAAACTTAGTTCCTTAGTGACTTAATAGATATCCTACAGCCTGCCGACGTTCACATTGTTCCAACAGGTTCTTATGACCGCCCGCCTGCCACATCCGCAATGTACCATTGTTAAGATTTGATTGGAAATATTTAGGATAATATTTTATGAGATAGAGGAGAGTTTAGGGATGAGTGGTGAAAAACTTTAGCTTTTATTAGCATATTGTTACTCTAGCAACCACAGAAGCCGCGTGGTACTTACTCACACATTAATGTGAAATGACGATTATGCCCTAGTGCTAAAAACGAAATGTAATGGAAAGGAACGGCGTTGACCAGCAGATTACGGGTCAAAGGACGCAATTGGCCTCAAAAACTTGAAAAGAGGACGCACGGTGACGATTTTCTCAAGTTTGGGGCCCCTGGGATACTTTTGGGATTGTTAAGGGACCAACAGTGTATTTTTGTCAAGACTTTAGGAAAGTTTATTTAGGGTATTGCATGTTTATAAATATGTCTAGACTTTAGGAAAGTTTATTTAGGGTATTGCGTGTTTCGCAAATGAGTCTTGCCCGTTTTCAATGTCTATGAAAAGTTATAAGGTTGTTTGGTTATGGTTATCTCATTTGTTTACAAAAGTTACTATTTTCCCCGTTTTCAAGGTCCTTTTGTGAAATCGTTTCGTATTTATTTTGGTTTGCCAAGCCTAAGGCTTTGGCTAATGGTCTCGGCTTAGACAACCTTAAGGCCTTAGTCGTGGCCTTGTCGTAGCTTTGGTCTCGGCTGCCAAGGCCTTGAGACCACAGCCTTGCCCTTAGCCGCGGTTGTGGTCTCGGCTCAAGGCCTTTAGACCGTTTTGTTTGTTGTAGTCGTGCCGCTAAGTATATAGTCGTGCGGTTATATAAAGTCTGTTAAGGTTTTGACAAAAAATAGCCTTCGTTTTGCGTTTTTAAGCCGAGATCTCTAGATGTTGACGGAAAACATTATTCCGGACAACTTTCGCGCTTTAACTTTTTGATGAATCGGACCAGAAGGGCCTCTAAAATCGTGTTTTTAAAACTGTTACAGAAAGGCATTTTCCAGTTTCTAGCTTCTGGTTTTGTTAACTTATTTTGGCCATAACTTTTGATGGGTGTGTCCGTTTTGGGTGATTCCAATTGCTATGGTTTCATTATGATCTTGTCTATAACAGTATGTAAATTACCAAATCCATAAGTGGTTGATTTTGTGGTAGAATTGTACATAAGTTCCCCAGTTTTCACTTGTTTGTTTATAATTGATAACATAAGATATCATGTAAATTTAAAACTTGTTTTTAAGGATTTGTACATCATGATCCAATATATTGAGCATACATAGTATAGCATAAACATGAGAACAAGTAAATGATGATGTTAATGAAGCATAAACTAGAGCTTACAAGGTTTGGTTTTTGAGAAACTAGAACAAGGACAAACAACTAGAACAAATCACCACTCCTTGGAAGTCTATTACGTCTTGTGAATGTGTTGGACTTGTGCTAATCTTTAGTTACTTAAGTAGCTTTAAACTTAAGGAAATCACTAAAGATTGAAAGTAGTTGTTGTAGCTTTAGAAGGATCTCAACTCTTGAATATTTTTTGAAGCAAATTGATCAAATGAAGAGTGTGTTTGTTTGTGTTATGTGGCGCGTTCAAAGGGAGGACCAAGGGGAGGCTTTTATAGCCTTATAAGGAGGTTAAGATTGTCAGAGTCATGTTACTATAGAGAAGTGTAATATGTGTTGAAGGATTAAGATAGATTGCATCTACATGTGGCTTTAGTAGTCAAATTGGTTTCTTCCACTAATGAAAGAAAATGTAAAAGATTTTTAATTTAGCCTTAAAGGTTAAGTCTTGGATTAAATGGAGACATGTGTTATGATCTTAGGTTTGATTGCAAGAGATTAAGATACCAAGAATAGTGAGTCATTGAGTGACTTACTAGTGTGACTCACTAGGTGGTGAGTTGTGTTGGTGACTAAGGGTGTGTTTTATTTGTTTATTAGTTTAATGAAGTGGTGATTCATCACCAAGACTTAATAAGTCTTGGTGATCCTTCCTTTTAAACGTTCAAACAAGAAGAGGGGAGGGGGAAATGATGAGGTGGATTTAAGAGAAATAAATGCTTTCTTATCTAGTGTTTAAGAGAACAAAAATGGAAACCGGACGAGGTAAAAATGTAGAATTCTTGAAAAATGTAGAATTCTTGAAAAATGTAGAAACTCGTCAATATACTATAACTTAGTATGTTTATTTGAACTTGTAGACTTTGTTGAAACCTAAAATTGTAGGTTCGTGATTACATGGAATAATAATCGTACAATGTTTCCATAGAAATGGAAAAACAAAAATGAAACTCGTAAAATATTTACTAAATGAAATATTTAAATGACGTAATAATTTGAATAAAGACACCGTATTTTGAGAAAGCTTACAAAGAAACCCTAAAACTATCCATAATTTTCAGTCAACTTGTGAACGAGTTAAAACCACTTTAAATAACTTTTGGCCAAATTCCTTGCTACCACAGCTAGATATAGGTCTTAAATAGTTCCTAGCCAAAAGTTATAGTTTTTGTAATTTTTTTTGTAATTTTATGGTTTTACAAGAAACAGGTTGTAAGAAAAGTCACAAATCTAAGTTCGAATCTTGAAGTACTTATATGAGCACTTTAGACTCCAAATCAAGAACTATGGTAGTTTTAGCTTTTGTAGACAAGACCTAAACCTAACAACAGCAACTTGAATCACTCGAAGAGGTAGTTTTAGCTTTTCTGTCTAAAACTGTTAGAGCGGGTCAGCCCTTGTTTGAGTATAACGGACGCCTAACACATGTTTTCACACACCGAGGCCTTGATTTCATGAATGCATATATTTTTACCTACATTTAAGGATTTGAATGACAAAAATCAGACAAGAAACGAAGAAGTTACGCCCATTTAAAGTCGATATTCACTGAAACTCAACAACTTTATTTAAGGGTTTGTGAGATTGAAAACGCGTTTTACTTGTTTTTCCTAATTGATTTGGCTTAAAACACTTTATAAAACTTAATTACAACTCTATAAGGGTGATAAAAATTTATAAAACTCATTGATCTAGGTAGCGGTTAGGATTTATAAAACGCGTTTTACTTGTATTTCAAGAAGACTTATTAATCTAGGTAGCGGTTAGGATTTTTGCGGAACTTACGTTGCACTTTCCCGTATTTACCACTTGATTAAGGTGAGCTTCATAGCCCCATTTTTACTTGTTTACTACTCGTTTTGAAATACTTGGGGTGAGAATACATTGCTTGCTTTTACTTATGGACATAAGTGCATTAAACTTTTACGGATTGCCTAAGTACCCGTTAACCCACTTTGGCCCCCACTATCATGAACTGTTAGTTACTTTGTAAGCACGAATATTGTAAATAGATCTATTATGGTTGATACCCACCGTCCGGGTAAGTAACGCTTACTTGATTTCCATATCAAACAGATGTATTTCATTTGGGAACTCTAGGTGTTCTTAGGTTAGTCACCTACCGGAGCAACAACCTGTAACAACGTATAATTAGGTTAAAGCTTCGGTGTCATAAGCTTAGTGTAATCGTAATAATTTTAGATGATATTATATTTGTTATAATAGTCACACCTGAAAATCTTGTGATCCAGTTTACTTAAACCTATGACCTCACCAACATTATGTTGATGTTTTAGTATGTATTTCTCAGGTTCTTAACTTGCATGGTTGCCTTGCATGAAGTTCATTCTAGAGTCGCCGATGGCGGTTGCATTCATGAAGATTTACTAGATTTACGACATAGACTTCATATCATTTGATTATGTTTTCAAAAATTTTATTTATTTGCTGTGAAACTTGTGAACTTATTGTGTTGAAAACATTATTTGTTTTTAATGAATCAAATGACGTACTTTTGAAATGACTCATGTAGAAGTCGTTATTTATATCTTGTCTTTGTGCTATGAACGTCATACCCCCAGTTACCTTACCGCTGTGACATTTTTATGGGTGTGACAGTTCACCAGACATGTTTGGTTAAGAAACTTGTGCAAAAAAGAGGGAAAATTGAGATTTTTGACTGAGAAATTAGTGAAAGTAAGTGAAAATTTTCGAAACATTTGTGCCCATTTTGTATTTTTTTTTACAAAATGATTTTTTCAACAAAAAAAATAAAAAATAAATAAATAAAATAAAAAATAAAAAAAAAATAAAAAAAAATTAAAAAAACAAAAAAAAACAAAAGACGCCATTTATCTGGGTTTCATTTTTCCAACACGATGCGGTGCGTAAACCAACTTCAATTATGTTTTCGTTATCATTTACATGTATATTAATCTATTTCATATATGGTATTATAAGTCGATATAAAGCATCAAAGACTTTGTTTGGCATCATATATAAGTTGTTTATTGTATACCTTTTAAATACAATAAAAAAGTGCATATACGTACTCACGTGATATGAGAACTTAAAATTTTATAATTTTGTTTGTATACTAGAAGTCTAGAAAACTAGAACACTAGATTCACTAGGCAAAAAGCGTGCCTCTAAGAGCATGGTTAAAGTTTAACACACTACCACATCAGCGCCACATCAGCTTTAACACTTTCACCTTAACTCACAAAAAAACACTCCCATTCATAACTCAGCTTTAACTCAAGTATTTTCAAATTCAACCCTAAACGAAAACTAATATTTTCATTTAATAACTAAAACAACATTTATAAAACACAACTTATATTAATACTTAAACTTTAAACACACAATAAATTTTAAACACGAATTAAAATGCATAAAACATGGTATTGAAATACATTAACCAACCTACGATTAAAATAAACTATGAATCAAGAAAATGATTCAGTCTGTGCCATAGCCCTCGTCACTCGAATCGTCCTCACTCGATGGCAAACGGTTTAATCCCATTTCCATCCCCATTCTGCTCGACGGTTTTTCCGATCCTGTTTAGCTTTTGCTCGCGCCTCACGAGTTCTTGCCTGACGTTCTTCCTCTGCTTGAACCTGTAACAAGATTTGCATATCTTGTTCGAAGAGTTCTTCATTAGTCAACCCAAATGCATTGGGTTGGTTTTGTGGTGGATTGTTTACCGGTGGAAACAAAACTTCCGGTGGAGTGTTTTATGGTGGATTGTCATATGGGCATACAGGAAACAGATCTTGTGGTGGATTGTCATATGGGAATACGGGAAACAAATCTTCGGGTGGGGTGTTGTAAACTGACTCGTTATCTGGTAAATTGTTGTGTGACATTGTTTCGTATGAATTGTTTGTGAATTCTGTATGATTTGTGTGTGAATTGTGGGTGTATTGTGTGCCTTTGTAAATGGCTATTTATAGGACCGTTTTTGAATTTCAAATTTAAAGATATCCCGCTATGTTTTTTTGAATTTGAATTTCAAAGGTTTATCCACATGTTTTTTTTTTAATTTGAAATTTAAACGTTTATCCACACGTTTTTTTGAATTTAAATTTTAAAGGTTTAAAAGATCCCGCTCGGTTTTCAAATTTGAAATTCGAATTTTGAAAAGATTCCGCTCAGTTTTGAAATTTGAATAATGATTTTCAAATTTCAAAATTCTACAATCCCCTATAAATAACATACCATACAATACTATTCTTCACACACTTCTAAAGCATTTAACAATGAATAATCGTTGGTCAATAGAAGAAGAAGAATTGCTAGCTGAAGTTTGGATTACGGTTTCCGAAGACAATGTTAATTACAATGTTAGCTCTTTTTGGAACAGGGTTTGTAGCAACCCACAAAATCTCATCACTATCATTCCCATTACAAATAGCTATAGTAGGTATTTCACAGGTAAATTTTTGCTTTTTATGTGCATTCACTACTTGCATGACTCTCTAGACCTGCTCACGTATCCACACAAGCCAAAGATCTCTACATTCACACCCTATAAACTCCTGGTATGCCAAGCATAAGATCACAACAACACCACAATAAGAAATCTACCAATCTAACACACTAAACTCATCACAAAACCCTAATAAACCATAATTAAGCCCTAACTAAGTCTATGTGTTTACTAAACCCTAAATGCTTAACTAAACTAGTTTGAAAGTCTTCAAGGCTTAAGTATGAGTTACCTTAGGAAGATTAGGATATCTTAGCACCCTTAGACACTAGTACAACCCATTAGAGCTTAGGTACAAGTCTCTTAGGCACAAAACCATAACTAGGTTATAACTTCCCAGAAACTAGGTCAAACCTTCCCAAAACTCTCCCATAAACTACCACCACTTAGTATAAGCCTCTTAGGACTTAGGATTAGTCATTAGACACTCATAGGACCTTAACCTCGGCACTAAACCCTAAGTAAAACCCTAATCTCTCACTAAGCAAAACTATGTCTAAACTAAACCTAACACCTAAACTAAGCAACCATAGCACCTCTAAACTAGAAACCAAGCACCCTAGTACCTCCCCTAGACCTAGCACATACCCTAGCACCTTAAAAGAAGCCAAACAAGGAGGTGCATCACCTCCTTGTCACCTTCTTCTCCCCGCGGTCACACCATGGCCACAACCGGCCTAGAACCGCCTATAGCCCCTCCTAGTCACCTTATAGCTCCTCTTAGTCACNTGTTTGTTAGGTCACCATAATATAAACACAAGTATTGATTTGATAGAAATAAGATGAGAAATAGAGTTTGGTTGATTAGATCAAATGAGAAGAATAAAAGTGCAAGAGTTTCTTTATGATATTACATAAGCTCCTATTTATAGGTGAGGAATAGGGCAACACTCCCTTCCTCCCTATCTTTCTATTTCGTGGGCTTCTAAGGCCCATTGGACGCTTAGTGGACTTACACTTATAACATAAATAACATAAGTAAGCTAGCAACCTATTACATGTTCTGAAATAAGCGAGACTTGACAAATGTTGATAAACTTAGATCCTAACAATCTCCCCCTAAGGATCGGTTATGAAGGAGTGATATTCGTCACGGTCACTTGAGGTTGCTTGACATCATTGTCTTTCGACTTTAGTTGTTAACTTTCATAGCTTTAGACGTCTACAAAAATGATAAGTAGAAATGATTCATCGTTCTTTGTTCTTTATCTTTGATGATGTGGTAGTGATCAGTTGATATCGTAATCTGCCATTCGTCACTCTCTTAGATTCCAGTGGATCTGCATCTTTCCGACATGCTCATACATCTTTGACGTTTGAAACTTTCATTCATGTGTAGCTCTCTTTTCTTTGATGAAGATTCTTAGTCTTGACGTAGAATCCTTCTTTGAACGTTGCTTTGCTTTTAGATCGTTGTCTTATCACTTTGTAGATTCTTTTGGCATGGAATCTATATTTGACTTTTGTGTTGCTTCGATCTTTCATGAGAGCTTTCATAGTTGTTGAGATGTAAGTATGAGCATGTGGAAGCTGGTGTTCAGGATGGTGGTTGTACCTGCATTGAGACAGTTAGCAATAAAACATCCGGTACTTACAGGTTCGGAATTAGAATTTGTCAACAGCATAGTGTGAAGACTCCTTCTAATCCTTGCCAAGGCCGTTCCTAATCGGATACCCCCTAGAGGGCTTACACAGACATACATACGTACACCCACGATTAGGTGAGTCGCTGTAGATCACCCCACGACTGTAGACCGTTTGAAACCATCGAACACACTAAGCGTAATCCACAAGGAATCACCGAAGTGACCTGCTGTCAGGGCTGTTTGATGTAGACCCTGGCAGGATTTCCGTTCAATCATTCGAGAAATACATAAGTAAATCCCTCATAAACGTTCAAGGCAGATTGCTAAGATCTGCGAAGGACTCGATAATTTACACTTAGTGTCCAATGATGCAAGACACTGAGTGTAGAAATATTATGTGTTCCTAAGAGAGCTTTTATGTTATCTCGCGGCTCTAGACTCGATAAGTGCACATTTGGTTTCCTATGCGGAGGCATGGAGCAGAGGGCCTCCTGTTTCAATATCAACCATCTCTAATAGACGATCGATAGATTACACTGGTTCCCCGTGAGAATGAAACAAACATCTTTTGAGAGATGCCTGAGTGGCTAAGAAGGTTTAGGTGCATTGTGTCATTGGGTCCATGACATCTTTATCTTCAATACCGGTGTCACCTTAGCAACGACCAGTAGCATATGAATTGAACCCGGTGTCTGACCTAAGGTTGATAAAATGGAGAGCTATTTCTTTTCACCCTTTTCATTCATTTTCTTTTTAATTCTTCAACCCCTTCTTTCTCCTTTCATTCTTTTCTCCTTTTGTTATATCATACCTAAGGACTTCTAATTTCTAACTATTGGTGGTGTCCTTGGGTAGATCCCTCCGGTTCTGGCGGATCATAGGACGGTAATTCCTATCGTTAGTCACCTTGTAACTCCATGACTATCCTATTGATGCCTTTGAACCAAATCATTGAAAATCTCTCAAAGTGTTTATGATTATAACATTTTTTTGTTAACACTTTAAGGTTTTGGATTTCTTATGAAAGACTCCCCCTCCACATATGCTTATGAATTTTTTCAGAAATTTGCATATGCGGGAAGAGTTGGCACTTTTGAATTGATTCACTCTTAATAGACATGTACCCGAGGGACACGTTTACGTTGCTTAGTTAAAGGGATGCATTATCAGTTTTTAGGTGATAACTAGCCCTAATAACTAACTTGAAGCTGTTAACATTCCTAAAAGGAAGTTAGACCCGTCAAAGTATATGTCTAGAAAGAGTTTCTTGAAATGGTACTTTCTACTCGGATAAATCCTTTCGAATACTAACTTTTTTTGTTTCGTCAATTCGTGGGTCAATTCTGAGT
>LBNU01034997.1:4227-19418 GCA_014162995.1 Artemisia annua
GTTGCGAACGCCGGTTGATCCTTGTTGGATTCTTCTGCCGTGTATGTCTTGTATCAAAAACGATTCAAGAATAAGGGTGCTATGGTTCGAATCTTTATAATACAGGTGTGTTTGTTCCTTGTATTGATTCAGAATTTTATTTGCCCCTTTTTGATGACAAACCGTATGGGTTTTATTGTTTTCTGGGTCGAATGATGTTGTTCTTATAAAACTAATCTGGGTCTTGTATGATTTCGATATGAAAAAATGATTTAGTTTTTTTTTGCAAAAATTAAGAGGTGCCTTCTATTGATGCCGGTAATTATAAATTACGAGGCGACAATATGTTGATGTTATCCCTTGCACAACGAATTGATTATGTTGTTTGCAAAAAAAAAATTTACCGAGACCTGGGTTTGTTATTATTCGATTCAAAATAGTAAAAAAAATAAAACTTGGTATATGATGATATGGTTAGTTTAATCCAAACCGCTCTGATATCAATTGTTGGCCTCAAACGTGGATCTTTATGGTCTAACGGTCAAGTCACAATATACCAGTATTGAATTGAAATAATCACTAAATAACTTTATATAACTTGTAATAATAAACTTGTCATCAAGTATTGTTTTACAGAAACTAAACTATTTATAATGAATGAAAAGGTGTGTTTAAAGGATGTGTTGGTTCGGTGTTGAATTGGTTCGACCAACAGACATGTCGCTTCATTTTTGTAACTGCTATTTGGCAGTTATTTTGAGAGTTGACTTTTTAATATAGTTGACTTTGACTTCGGGTTTGACCCTCTAAATGGGTAGAATTAGTAGATTGGGATTAACCCAATAATTAGCCCTATTTATTTATTTACTTATTTATTTATTTATTTATTTTAATAGAAACCTCTCATTATTACCGAATATTCATTGACAAATGATTTCTGGTGTGAAGTCACATGCAAAAATGAACGGAGCACGTCTCAACACACACACCCAAAAATGACAGTAGTTATTAACTCTATGGGATCGGTTGTGAAGTCACTTGAATCGACTTTAAAAGCTGGTAATTTGCAGAAGATGAGTGAGACTATGGATCAGCTAGTGAATATAGAAGTGCAAGCTGAGATTATGGAGGGTTTGATGGCGGGAAATGAAAGTTTATAGACTCCATAAGGGAAGGTTAAGAGTTTGATGCAGCAGGTGGTTGATGATTATGGTCTGAATGTGTCGGTGGGGTTGCAACAGGTCGAGGCATACAATTGCTTTGAAGAGGAATGAGAAGGTTGATGATCACTTTCTGAGCTAAAAGTCCGTGGGTAAATTTATGTTTGTTCGAATTATGCTTGTTTATGATTTACTATATTTGTTTTGGGATTAAGTTTATTTAAATTTGAATTTGACTGATCTATTTTTCCTAAGGTGTTTAACTTATTATATGCCTCTTGAAAGTGAAAACTAATGAATTTGCATACATGTGGTGTTTAAAATTTTCATTAAAAGGTTTGTTTTCAAGTCGATAATTTGTTTCACGTATTTGAGTATAGTGAAATAGATTTTTACTGTATGATTATTAAGGGGTCAGAATCATCATCTTGAGCATCTGGTGAGGGATATCATACCATGGTGACTCAAAAAAATTATTTGTTGTCACTTGTCAGAACGATGAAGCCTTCAAAGAACGATGTTGCCAAATGTAGCTTGTGCCAAATATTTCTGTTTAATTGTTTTGCACCGATTTACTTAGTATATATATATAAAGAGCAAAGAAAGTACTATATATCAAGGAAAGCATTTGATTCCGGTCAAACACAAAGGTGTTTGTTTATTGTTATGCATACATAAAATATTTCTAATTCCAGTACATAAAACATGCATTGTTTCTGATTCCATTACATAAAACATGCAGTGTTTCGATCTGATTCCTTTACAATTAACATGCACCATATTTGTGGATTTGAAAGGGAAAAAAGTTACCTTCCAGAATACCCTGCTCATAAATCTTGCTTTTTCTTTTGCATACAAATCTTGCCAAGATTCTGAGATATTTTCCAGTTACAGTTCCTTTAGACACCACAGCACCTTCCTATATATGTAACATCTTTTTTAGAACAAAAACAAATACTATAGTCAAAGCAACGTAAGTGGTACGAAGTGGCCACATGATTTGTGTTTTCCGCATTTGTTTATGAATCTCAGATTTGGGTGGTGGGTGGAAGTGGTGGCTGACAATGCTGAGCTAAGAGTGATACACCACAAACTTTCATGAAACAAATGCACAGAGTATTCAAAATAAATTATTACTAAGACTGATACTAAATTCTAAATAAATTTCTTCATTAATCAACCTAGCTTTTAACTTTAAATTTGTTAGTAAATGTTTTATACATATATATTTTTTTTGTTTTAATAGAAATCTCACATTACTACCGAATATACATTGACAAATGATTTCTGGTGTGAAGTCACGGGCAAAAATGAACGACTTTAAATGACACACACACAAAAATGACAGCAGTTAACTCTATGGGATCGGTTGTGAAGTGACTTGAATCGACTTTAAATGCTGGTAATTTACAGAAGATGAGTGAGACTATGGATCAGTTAGTGAATATGGAAGTGCAAGTTGAGATTATGGAGGGTTTGATGGTTGGAAATGAAAGTTTATAGACTCCATAAGGGAAGGTTAAGAGTTTGATGCAGCAGGTGGCTGATGATTATGGTCTGAAAGTGTCGGTTGGGTTGCCAGAGATCACGAGGAATACAGTTGCTTTGAAGGGGAATGAGAAGGTTGATGATCAGGATGATTTGGGTAGGAGATCACTTTGTGAGTTAAAAGCCCGTGGGTAAATTTATGTTTGTTCGAATTATTCATGTTTATGATATACTATATTTATTTTGGGATTAAGTTTATGTAAATTTGAATTTGACTGATCTATGTTTCCTAAGGTGAAATAGATTTTTATTGTATGAATATTAAGGGGTCAAATCATCACCTTAGGGGTAGCTGCGACAAAATTGAATCCTGATTATTTTGAGGTTCTTTTACAAGTGAGCTAGATTGAAATTTGATGAATAGTGAGACTAATTATATTATCGAACATCAAACAATGGAGCACGTCCAATCTCGATCCAAACAGCTCTTTTGAATTTGATTATTGCATATTTGCATGTTACATAGTCAAATTTAAAATGCAATGCTAAATTGTAGCAAAGAGCTATTGCAAATGTAGTTCAACCCAGGACATGATATGTGCATATTGTATTTAGAGTTCAGACGATGACATGTGTTAGAACATAGATACATCAACTTTATCACGTACAAAAGATCCTTGGTGACTTGAGAGAAGTATGAGTTTTAGAGAGAAAGTAGAAAGATGAAGAGATAATTTTTTTTAAAGAAAACACACACTTTCACACTCAAGCACATCATTACAAATGAGGCGATTCATATGCCTCATGGGCTTTGCCATGGGCCTTGGATGGGCTTGGATTGGATTTATATTTACATAAATGTCTTAACATATAAAACTAACCTATTAGATTAGTCCAATCCATGTTCCCATTAACTATTCTATTATATATTCTACGACACATTACAAAGTTATAAATATGAGAATGACGATCACTTTTCTATACATTTCTTTAATGCTAACAACATGTAATGCCGTTTATTTTTATTTAGAATTGTTGTTTGGTGATTCAATAATATAATGAAAATTAGATTCTAAGATCTAGTTTATTGTATATCAGCAGAATCATTGCATACAAAGTGTAGATGAAATTTGACCCAGCAACTGAATATTGAGAGATTCTTTTATTTAGAAAGTGTACAATCGAACAATGAGAGATTCTTTCATTTAGTGTCTTTACATTAGAAAGGAACTTATGCAATACATGAAAAAGGCTAAATAAACATCACACTAAACACGGATATGATATATAGATGCTCATATGCCCCAACTCTATAACCTTTCGAGCCTCTTGGTTCTGTTATGTTTACCACCATTGCTATGGTTAAATCCTTTAAACTTCATCTGGATTCTTTGGAAAAGGGTTAGCTTAGGGGGCGATACGTAAAACCCTAGTGAATCCAGAAGCCACCCGCTTCTTCCATAAAGACCTACAATGTGGCCTCCATTTGTCAAGAAATTGAAGGGTGTCCCTGCCTCAACCCCAAATGGCCCATATATACTTTGGTTGGTCTTAAATGTGAGTGATCGAATCACAGGGCCGGCTCCATAGACCGCAGGACAATAGTGCCCACTAACACCTAACAAAACCTCATCAGGAAATCGCAGCTTAATCTGAAATTAATCCATAAGAAATCACATTATTTCATATAAAATTTATGATAAAGTATACTAAGATTTGTAGGGAGTGTTGTACCTGAACACTTTTGGTTCCACCCATGCCTCCATGTTTTTCAGCTTGTAAGGGTTTAACATTGTGATCATATGTCACACGAATCGAGTCTATGCAACTACTGTATATAAGAGTGACCTCTCTATTTCCATCGTGTACTCCATCATCCCAATGATTCCCGTAGTTTCCTCCCCATGGTCCAAATAGTATGCTCTTCTCCTGCTGTATCTAAACAAATGATCGAGATCATGCATGAAAATTAAAGAAAAAGGTGGTTAGTAGGGGGATTCAAGTAAGTTTTAGATTAAATTAAGCATATGGTAAGGGATATCATACCATGGCGAGTCGAAAAATATATTGTCTAAAAGATTAGCCTCCAAAGAACGATATAGCTGTATCTACGTGTAGCTTGTACCAGATATTTCTTTTTGATTGTTTTGCCCCCAATTGCTTACTATATATATAAGGAGCAAAGAAAGTACTATCGAGGTAAGCATCCGATTCCAGTCAAACACAAAGGTATTTGTTTAATGCTAAGCATACATAAAACGTGCAATAATTATTACAATTCCATTACATAAAACATGCGTTATTACTACTTCCATTACATAAAACATGTACCATATTTGTGTATTGAACAGGAAGAAAAGTTACCTTCCAGAACACCCTGCTCATAAATCTCGCTTTTCTTTTGCATACAAATCTTGCCAAGATTCTGAGATATTCCCAGTTTCAACTCATTTAGACACCACGTCACCTTCCTTTGTAACTTCATTATGAACAGAAACAAACGCTACAATCAAAGAAAGGTATGTGGATTAAAGTCGCCGAGTGATTTACATTTTTTTTTTTATAAATGATATTCTGCATTTGTTTATGATTCTAAGGTTTGGGTGGTGAGTGGAAGTGGTGGCTGGCCATGGTGAGCTAACAGTGATTCACATTACGTCATTACACTTTCATGAAACAAGATAACAGAGTATTCAAAATAATTACTACTAAGTTTAATACCAAGACAAAGTCTAGATAACTTTTAAATAAATTTCTGAATAAAGTCCTACATTAATCAACACAGTTTTTAAATTGGGATAATTCAAAAAATGGCCAAGTTGCCCAATCGTCTAGCCTTTTAGATTTGAAAATTCCTAAAATGGCCTTTGGGCAACTGCGCAAGCCAACCAGGGGACGCCAAGTGTCCGTTTTTTAAGGCAACTTTTATATTTTTTGGGCAACTTTTTTTTTTTGGGCAACTTGGTCATTTTTGGAATTATCCCTTTTAAATTTATGTATAGTCTTTAGCAAATGTTTTACATATTCTTTGTTTTGAGTATAAGACTCACATAATCACCGAATATTCATTGACAAATGATTTATCGTCCTAAAATTAGTTCTAAAACTCTTCTAAGCATATGATCATGATAAATGCAAAATTAAAGTATAAAAAGCAATCCGTCGAACAAATTAAATGAGTTACCCCTGATTATCCTCTTGCCTCGATGCGGTTGTTACGCGTCTCGACAGAAAAGTAAAACTGACAACAGTTAGTAACTCTATTCGATTGATTGTTGTTGTCCCAAGTTGTGAGTGGATACAAGTTGCAAATATTACTGAATAATTATGTATATCGTCTAACCTTTGAATCTGTTACATGTACATGTTTATATAGTGCTTCTAACGAACCAACATGTCTATTCGGTTAAGACATAACCGATTCTAACTATTTTAACTAACTTAACCGTTTTACAGTTATTAACTATCTACTTAACATGTTTAGCCCTTCGGCTTTCATAAGTAACATAAATGGCAGGAGCAATGTCGAGATTATTGTTCACATTCTCCTCCTTAATCTTGATCGTTGCTTCGTCCTAGATCTTGAACTCCGAGCATTTGTCGTATAGTCACAAACTTTAGTCTTGGTAAAGCTTTAGTTAGTATATCTGCTCTTTGTAATTCTCCACTGACGTGTTCCATATTGATGTGTCCATTCTCTACGTATTCCCGAATGAAATGATAGCGAATGTCGATATGCTTACTTCTTCCATGAAAAACTGGGTTCCTAACGAGTGCTATTGCTGAAATGTTATCAACCTTCAGCGTTATTCTTTTCTCTTCCCAACCCGTTAATTCACTAAGTAGCCGTTTTAACCATAAAGCTTGACATGTTGCTCCAGTAGCCGCCATGAATTCTGATTCACATGATGAGAGCGCTACTGTTGGTTGCTTCTGAGTGCACCAGGTAATAGGTGATTCTTCAAAGTAAAATACTATTCCAGTAGTTCCTTTTCCTTGATCAGTATTGATTCCATAACTAATGTCGCTATAACCTGTAATCTTGCAGCCGCCTTCTTTCTTGTATATAATACCATGCTCCTTTGTTCCTTTGATGTATCGGATTACTTGCTTTACTGCCTTCAGGTGATGATCCTTTGGGTCTTGCATAAATCTGCTGAGTAGTCCGACTGAGTAACTAAGATCTGGTCTTGTATGTAGTAGATACCTAAGACTTCCAATTAAACTTCTGTAATAACTTGCGTCAACTGAGTTTCCATCTTCCGCCTTGACCAACTTAGTACCGGGATCTATTGGTATCTTCGTGTCATTACTTTTCCATCATACTTGTATCTTTCAAGATCTTGTTGATGTAACCTGTTTGCTTGATTGTAATCTCTCCTCCTGTCTGAGTAACTTCTATCCCGAGGTAATAAGCTAACAATCCTAAGTCGCTCATTTCAAATTTTTCTTTTATTTGGGATTTGAACAGATCTATTTCCTTCCTTAGAGTGCCTGTGATTATCAAGTCATCAACGTAAACTCCAACTATTAGTGTAGAAGTTTTGCTTCTCTTCATGTAAACTGCTTGTTCGAGATTACATTTCTTAAAGTCTAATGACTTTAAGGTTTGATCAAGTTTCACATTCCAAGCTCGTGGTGCTTGCCTTAAGCCATATAATGCCTTCGTGAGCTTGTAGACTTTCCCTGAATTTCCTTTTTGAATAAATCCTTCAGGTTGTGTAACATAGACTTCTTTCTTCAAATCTTCATATAAAAATGCTGATTTTACATCTAAGTGATGTACTTGCCATCCATGATATGCTGCTAGAGCTAATATCAAACGAACTATTTCTATCTGTGCAACTGGTACAAATACTTCATCGAAGTCTATTCCTTGTTCTTGTACGTATCATTTTGCTACTAATCATGCTTTGTATTTGACGATTTTTCCTTTTGCATCCCTTTTGGTCTTAAAAATCCATTTGAGTCCTATTGCCTTATGATTTGTAGGCAAAGTAGTAAGAGTCCATGTGTTATTCTTGTTGATTGAATCTAGTTCAATCTCCATGGCCTCAATCCATTTTTTATCTGTTGATGCCTCCTTGTAGTTACGTGGTTCTTCTTATGTAAATAACAGACTTTCAGTTTCAACTTCACGTGCATACTCATATATTTCCGTTAAGTCTTTGAAACCTCGTATTGGTCTATCATCAAATCTATGATCTGAGCTTCCTAATGAACTAATAGTAGCTTCTTCTTCCTCTTCTGAGTGTGGGTTGTAAGTGTATGTTGGTGGGGTGATTGGTGAGTCTGGAGCAGTAATCGGTTCCTGTTCTTGATAGGTATTGTCATTGTTTTCTGAGTTGACTTGAGTAGTGTTTTCATTTTCGACTCCTTCTACCACAAATCTTGCCTAAAATGAGTCTTGTATACTTGTTTCCTCTCCGTTGTTATCCCAATCCCACGGTTTTGTTTCCATAAACTTCACATCCCTGCTAACATGTTTCCTTTTTCCTTTTGGATCATATAACCTACATGCTTTTGATCCTTCCTCTACTCCCAAGTAAATCATGGGTATGCTTCTGTCATCCAGCTTTTTCAAGTGAGGTATTGTTATCTTGGCATAAGCTGTGCATCCGAATATCCTTAGGTTTTCCAGATTTGGTTTTCTGTTGTAGAGTGCCTCATATGGAGTTTTATCTACCAGGGCTCTAGTAGGTACCCTGTTTAGTATATAAATGGCGTGTCTAACTGATTCCGCCCAAAAAGTTAATGGTAACTTCATCGCTTTCATCATACTTCTCGTAGTTGATAACACTGTTCTATTTCTCCTCTCCACGACTCCATTTTGTTGTGGTGAGTAAGGTGCTGTCAACTGTCATGCTATTCCATTTTCCTTACAGTACTTGGTAAATTCATTTGATGTGAACTCACCTCCCCTATTTGTTCTTAGCATCCTTAATTTCATTCTCATTTCCGTTTCAATCTGTTGTCTAAATTCCTTGAAAGTGTTAAATGCTTGATCTTTCGATGTCAGAAAGTAAGCCCACATGAAACGTGTACAGTCATCCACTAACAAGGAAATGAGTTTCTTTCCGGAGTGTGTGGCTGGACTTATAGGACCACAGAGGTCTCCATATACTAAATCCAATGGGTTCTTTGATCTGAACTTAGCTTGATTTGGAAATGGTGTCCTACTATGTTTTCCTAATAAACATGCATCACAAATCTTTCCTGCATGATTTATTCTTGGTATTCCTTCCACTAGACCCTTCCTTGTCATCTTATTGATGTCGTAAAAGTTCAGATGACCTAATATAGCGTGCCACAACCATGCTTGGTTATCTACATTTGCTAAGAGGCATATGGGTGCTTCTATTTGAATGAACCTATCTGGTGTGGAATCTAATAGTTTTCGTACTAAAAGTGATTCATCCAAAGTTTTTCCTAATTCTTTTGCCTTAATGGCATAGCCGTTTAGTTTAGCTGTAAATGCATCCACTGTGTCGTCTTCCTTCATTTGAAGTGTTTGAAATCCAATCATCAATGATTGTACCGTGCTTGTTGCACCTTCACTTCTCCAACGTGTCTCTTCTTTAATGATTCCGATAAATCCTTTGCTGTTTTACAACCCGCGACTTGTAAAATCACATCTTCGGTCAATGCTTGATATAGGAAGGCCGTCGTTGCCTTATCCTTTTTATCATCTACTTGCGTATTTTCCTTAGGTTCTATCGTTTCCCATAAACCTTGTGCTTCTAGTATAACTTTAATTTGGATAGCCCAAACGGTGTAGTTTGTCAATTTTAACTTAGGGCATTGATAGTGTGCTATTGGTGTTACGGGTTTTGGTGGTATCAAAGCATTACCTAGCTCGTCAACAGACATCTTATTTGTGCTTATGATCTTCACTTTCTAATCGTATGGGATTTTCTACTAATATGGGATCTCCTAGTAATACGGGAACAGAAATAGTTTTCGGGAATCCTAATAATATGACAATAATACTTCTATGCTAATAATATGATAGAAATCCAGAAATTTTGATTTCTAACCGTGTTGTTGTGTTAAAAAACACAAACGTATTCCCTTTGTGTGTCGGTATGTAAACGATTATACCCACAACGACTTTCCGTCCCTTTCTTTGCGTTAGTATCACCAAATCCCAACAATACTTTCTGTTTTCCTTTTCGGTGTTCACCAAAACTTGTTGTTGTTGTTGCGGTAGTTGGAGTTGTTGTTCCTTCGGTTNTTTACTTTCCTTCTATGTCGCGTTACAAAAAGCAGTCCCACAGAAGTCCTCGCTAGCTTTTCCTTTTCGATATCACGCTACTTATAAAGCGTCGATATGTTTTTCTTCTTCCTTTGTGTCGCATTCAAAAGCAATCCCCACAAAGTCCTACAACGTTGTTTTTTTTCTTTTTCCTTTGTTGTCGCGTATGCAGTCCCCAACAAAGTACCTTCCACCAATTCGTTTGGCGTTTCTACGTTTGCAACTTACGTCGGTTTAGATCGTGCACTATCTTCCCAACGTTTCCAAATTATTCAGGTGTTGTTTTTTGTTTTAAAACAACACGTTTTCCACCGAGACTTGTGATGTCCCCAGCGTGCTTTTTCCCCTTTCTCGTTCGCTGTTATGTAATCAAACGAGCGTACGATTAACATAGGCTCTGATGCCAATTGTTGTCCCTAGTTGTGAGTCGATACAAGTTGCAAATATTAGTGAATAATTATGTATATCGTCTAACCATTGAATCTTCTGTTACATGTACATGTTTATATAGTGATTCTAACGAAACCAACATGTCTATTTGGTTCAGACATAACCGATTCTAACTACTTTAACTAACTTAACCGTTTTACGGTTATTAACTATCTACTTAACATGTTTAGCCCTTCGGCTTTCATAAGTAACATAAATGGCAGGAGCAATGTCGAGATTATTGTTCACAATTGTGAAGATACTTTAATTGAATTTGAATGACGTTAATTTGAAAAAGATGAGTGAGACTATATGCATCAGTTTGAAAGCAGTTTGTGAATATGGTAGTACAAGCTGAGTTAATTGAGAGTTAATGGTTTGATGCAGCTCATGGCTGATGAATATGGTTTAGAAGTGTTGGATGGGTTACCGTTGGCCATGGGGCGTACAGTTGCTGTAAATAGGAGTGAGAAGGTTGAGGTAGATGATTTGCATAGGAGACTTGCTGAGCTTAAAGCCTGTGGTTAAATTTATGTTTGTTCGGAGTTATGGTTGTTTATGATTTACTACAAGTGTTTTCACATTGAGTTTATGTAAGTTGGGATTTGATTGATCGATGTTTCGTATGGCCTTTAGCTTTTATGCCACTTATAAGCGGAAACTAATGAATTTGCATATATGTGGTGTTTGAAATTTCATTTATATGGCACATTTTCAAGTAGTTGATAATTAGTTTGAAGTATTTGAGTATAGTGAAACAGATTTTGATTGTATGATTATTTTGAGGAGTAGCTGCAACAAAATTGAATTCTGATTATTTTGAGGTTCTTTTACAGGTGAACTGGTATTGAAATTTGACGAATAGTGAGAACTGGTCATATTATCGAACTTAAAATAGTGAAGCACGTCCAATTACCATCTACACAGCTCTTTTAATGCTGATTATTGCATGTTACTGAAAATGTATAAAGTGTCAATGTTTATTATCAAATAATCTGTACATAATATAGCGTTAAACAGAATATTCTAGAGACGGGCCTAAGCCCAAATATATTAAAATACTATGTAAACTATCAACTAACACTCCCCCGCATTTTGAGCGGGAGGACACCAACGCTCAAGCTGGTACGAAACTCCTCAAACAAAGCAGAAGACAATCCCTTGGTGAAAATGTCCGCATATTGATAACGAGATGGAACATGAAGAACTCGAACCTAATCACGGACAAAATGAATATCAATCTCAATATGCTTCATACGTTGATGCTGAACACGATTAGATGACAAATAAACGGCACTGACATTATCACAGTAAACAAGCGTAGCAGAAGACAAAGGTGTATGTAGCTCACGTAATAAATTTTGGAACCAAAAAGTCTCAGCAACAGCATTGGCAACACCACGATACTATGCCTCATCTCTAGACCGACTAAGCGTTGGTTGACGCTTAGAAGACCAAGAAAATAAATTGTTGCAAAGAAATACACAATAACCCGAAGTCGATCGTCGAGTAGTAGGAAAAGCAACCCAATCCGCATCCGAGTAAGCAACCAAAGATGTAGTAGATGAAGAAAATAACTGTAACCCATGATCTAGAGTACTACGAACATACCTCAAAATCCGCTTAAGAGCCGAGAAATGAGGCTCCCGAGTATCATGTATATAAAGACAAACCTGTTGCACTGCATAAGATATATCTAGGCAAGTAAAAGTAAGATACTAAAGAGCACCCGCAAGGCTCCTATATAAAGTCGGATGAAATACTGGATCACCATCAGCTCCTAATTTAGACTCAGTATCAACAGGAGTCCGACTGGGTTGCAATTAACCATATGAGCCTACTCAAGAATCTCAGTAGCATACTTGCACTGAGATAAGAACATCCCCGAAGATCACGTGTAACGGAAATACCCATAAAATAATTAAGCAAACCTAGATCTGTCATAGAAAACTCCTGATGCAATGAATCAATAATCTGTTGTAACAAAATCTCAGAGGAAGTAGTGAGAACAATATCATCAACATACAATAATAAATAAGCAGTGTTAGTCCCCGGTCTATATATAAATAATGATGAGTCACAACGACTATGAGTAAACTTAACCCAAAACAAGTAATATAAGTTGCAAAGCACCGAAACCAAGCCCAAGGAGCCTACTTGAGCCCATAAAGAGACCTCTGTAATAAGTAAACATAGTCAGGATGTGCAGAATCCCGAAACCCTGTCTATTAGGTGAAAAAATTGTTAAGGGACTAACGGTAAAAGTCAACGCAAAAGTTTGTAAATTTTCTAAGTGAAAAAATATCAATGGACTAACGGTGAAAGTCAACACAAATGACAAAGATCAAAACTGTAACTTTTATAAGTGGTAACTGGTTAATATTACGTTCATTGGTAAGTATTTAAAAGTATATTACGTATGTTGACAATAAAGTAAGTATGTTACGTATATCGGTTAATTTGAGAAAGTTGTTACGTATGTCTAGCCTTGACCATAAGAATAACCATAAAATCAACTATTTAAATTTCAATAATATTTTACAAAACTTATACTCCCTCCGTCCCAAACTAAATGTCAGGTTTGACTTTTTGGGGTCTTTTTTGTTAAACTTTGACCTTAAATATTTTTATTTGCGTTATATAATACTTTATAAAAATTATACCAATGAAAATACATTTGAAACCCAATCCATTCATATATTTTGTATCAAGTATTATATAACACAAATAAAAATATTTACGGTCAAAGTTAAACAAAAAAGACCCCAAAAAAGTCAAAAATAAAAGACAAGTCTTAATCCAAACCCACATAAGAAACGGCCCATCCCCGCCCTATATAATAATGATAACAAAACCTAGGGTACGTCTCTCTCTCTCTCTCTCTCTTGTCGAAGTAAGTATCATCGTGTCGCGTGCATGGGGTGGAGAAAAGCTACTAAGACCTATGTGGGAAGTGAAGATGAGCATGTTGTGAATTCGGCAAGATATTATGAAGAAGAAGAAGAAGAAAAAGCACGCCTTGCCAATCCACAGTAAGCTACCACTTTCCGATTACCATATTTTTACATAAGTTATTTTCAACTTCAGTTTTAAGGTATGAATCTCTTTTTACATTGCAATCGAATAGCTTTCCAGTCACTTTAAAAGTTCTAACGGGTTACCATCTTTGACGTGTTAGAACTTTTCACACATGACGACAACAACAACAATACCCTATCCCTGCCGCCTGAAGGGTAAAGGGATTGCTTCCGGAAACAAGCATCTTTTCTTAATATTAAAATTATTAATTTAATTAGTGTAAACTATAAAAACGCAAGACACCCTATACCATCACATGTACCCCAAAAACTGAGTTTGAAACCTACAATTGTATGTGTTTGAGGGTGGTCTGAATGGTTAACATAGAGATGGTACGTGTTTATGTGCGATTGATTGACGTCACTGATGTATGCCATGTAACTTAAATAATGACCGCCTAGCTTTTGTGCCGTATAGAACATTCCAACATAAAAATAAATAAATAAATATGATTAGTATCTTATGCAATATTTCTCACACCTAGCTATACCACCTATCTTACAATATATCTCACAAATGCCTCCAGCGAGACTTGAACCCACAACCTCTAGCTGTTGGTGCGCAACTCACATACCACTAGACCAAAGACCTTTATCTTAAATTGACAATCCAGTTACCATTTTAATGCATCAATGTTTGTTTATCTTGTTCTTTCTTACAGCTAGCTTTTGGATTGTTGTGATTTAGTTTTTTTCTTTTATCCAATTACTCCGTATCTGATGTTAACAACAATGTTTGTTTCAGGTCATTTTTGTACTTCTATATTCTGTATGCCATCACTGCTTTTATGATAATTCCATTAATGGTAGCTCCATACATGCTTGAAAACAAAAGGCAAACTCCTTTCTACAGTTTCTTCATGATGATGACCATCGCCTCAGTGTCTATGGCGGTGCTAGCTATTAGTGGATAAGTTAGTTGGCCCAAACCCGACTTGTGGGTTGGGTCATTAGGATTTCCAGGTATGATGCTTTATAAATACCTGATGAATAAACATCATAACCTACGGGGTTTACATTATCTAACATGGTATCAGAGAGGGTCTGATCCTCAGACCTAGGTGGCTGTGTTGAGCCGCCTCCCCTAAACCACCCCGTCAAACCTTAACAAAAAAATAATAAAAAAATCCGCTACAAATTTTTGTTCTTTTTCTTCCGACCCTTTGTGCGTTGCTTGCTGCTATACTTTCTTCATTATCAATTGTTGCTATCAAGTGTTGCTTGCTTTCTCAATTGCCGAGCCGACAAAAAGAAAAGAATGTATTGTATTACTTTCGCTCCTAGGCGATTGTGACAAGCCCTAATAAATAAATAAAAGCAGAGAAGGATGCAAATCGATACCTTTTTGTTATGAGGAAGTGCCAATCTTTTTGTTTCATGGTGTTAAAGAAGATAATGCTTAGGATTAAAAAAAAAAGATGGTTGTTTTATTGTTTGTTTGTTAGTCGATTGTTCGTACGGCTTTGTTACCAGTCGACTAAAGTTGACCGTTGGTACCAGTCCCTAAAGTCGACCGTTGGTACGGTTGTGTTACCAGTCGATTAAGTTGTTTTTATTATGTTAATGTTTTTCTTTTCTAGATTACTACTTCAGTCCGAGCTTTCGCGATTTCGCCGCTCGGACTGCGGGGGAGTATTAGTGGATAAGTTAAAACTATATATTATTTATTTTTTGTGGTTAACCAAATAATAAACCTTTACTTGAACTATATACAACAAGAATTGTACCAACAAAGCAATACCTATCAAAATACCCAATGTTTATGAAAATTATATTTTTATAATTTTTACAACTTTATTATAT
>LBNU01034997.1:40771-53509 GCA_014162995.1 Artemisia annua
GGTGAAAGAGGCATTGAATGCATCTTTGTTGGATATGCTGAGCATTCCAAGGCATATAGGTTCTATGTTATTGAACCTAATGAATCTGTTTCAATTAACTCTATAATTGAATCCAGGGATGCACTCTTTGATGAGAATAGATTCTCATCTATCCCTAGACCAAGTCAAAGGATTCCAAATGGAACCAATGACAATGGTGCTTCAGAAGGACCTGATGAGGTTCCTGCTGAGGTTGTGGAACAACAACCTGAACCTGAGCTCAGAAAGAGCAATAGGGTGAGGACTCCAAAGTCATTTGGACCTGAGTTTCAATTATATTTAATTGAAGGTACAAGGAGTGAGGTCTCTGACCAATACTTCTGTTGCTTCATTGTTGAGGATGATCCCAAAACATTTGAAGAAGCAATGAAGTCCCAGGATGTTGCTTTCTGGAAAGAAGCAGTTAATGATGAGATGGATTCCATCATGGGCAATAACACTTATGCGTTGACTGATCTACTACCTGGTTGCACACCTCTAGGTTGCAAATGGATTTTCAAAAAGAAAATGAAGGTAGATGGAACTGTTGAAAAGTTCAAGGCTAGACTAGTTATTCAGGGCTTTAAACAAAAGTCAGGAATAGACTATTTTGATACTTATGCCCCTGTGGCTCGTATCAGTACCATAAGATTGCTAATTGCTTTGGCATCAATTCACAATCTGATCATTCATCAAATGGATGTGAAGACAGCTTTCTTGAATGGTGATTTAGATGAGGAAGTTTACATGAAACAACCTCAGGGCTTCATCATGCCTGGCAATGAAAACAAGGTGTGTAAACTGATTAAGTCTCTTTATGGACTAAAACAGGCACCTAAGCAATGGCATCAAAAATTTGATGAAGTGGTTTTGTCTAATGGTTATTCACTTAATCAGGCTGACAAATGTGTATATAGCAAATTTGATGAATCTGGTAAAGGAGTCATCATTTGTCTATATGTTGATGACATGTTGATCTTTGGCACTGACCAAAATCAAGTTGATCTTACAAAAGAATTTTTGTCATCAAAGTTCTCCATGAAGGATATGGGGGAGGCAGATGTTATTCTTGGTATTAGGATTAAACATGAAAGTAACAAAATTTCTATATCTCAGTCTCATTACATTGAGAAGGTGTTGAGGAAATTTAATTACTTTGAGTGTACTCCAGTGAGTACTCCTATGGATACAAGTGAGAAGCTAATGCCTAATACTGGCAAAGCTGTATCTCAACTTGAGTATTCTTGGGTAATTGGCTGCTTGATGTATGCCATGACTTGTACAAGGCCTGATATTGCTTTTGCAGTGGGTAAACTGAGCAGGTATACTAGTAATCCTAGTGCTCATCACTGGCAAGCAATTCAAAGGGTCTTTAAGTATTTGAAAAGAACTATGGATTATAGTCTTTCATATACTGGTTATCCTTCAGTGTTGGAAGGATACACTGATGCAAGTTGGATCAGTAACACTGAAGATTATTCATCTACCAGTGGCTGGGTATTCCTACTTGGTGGAGGTGCAATTTCTTGGGCATCCAAGAAACAAACTTGCATTACCAGTTCAACCATGGAGTCTGAATTTGTTGCTTTAGCTGCTGCTGGTAAAGAAGCTGAATGGTCGAGAAATCTGCTTCTTGAGATTCCATTGTGGCCTAAACCTATAGCACCTATTTCTATCCGTTGTGATAGTGCTGCTACATTGGCAGCCAGATGTACAATGGGAAGTCTAGACACTTAGGTGTCAGGCATAGCATGATGAGCTTATCATGAATGGGGTGGTATCTATAGTGTTTGTTAAATCTCAACAAAACTTAGCTGATCACTTGACGAAGGGTTTGGCTAGAGACTTGGTTTTAAAGTCTGCTATAGGGATGGGTTTAAGTTCTACTTAGTCACTGAATGCAAAGATACCCAACTCCCTTCTAAAGAAACTTTGAAGCTGAGTTCAATGTGGAAAGCTGAACATTTTGTGGACTAAAGCACATGTATCACATACATCCCAAGGTTGTGCTTGTTACCTGCTGAAAAGGAGGATGAAGTCTTTACTTCTCAATGGTTAATTTCTTTGAAAAAGTGCTAAGCTGGAGCATGATTAAAAGATGAACCACCTATGTAAATGTTGAAGTTTTGCCGCTTCAGGAAGCTTTGGACTTTTAGCTTTTACAACATTTATGAATTGGAAATGGACACATGGCTTGTAATAGTGTCAGGAGTATTTAAGTGTTTGAAAACTTGTGTGTATTTATCTTCAGGTATTCAAATGGGTTGAAGGGTTCAATTCTTAGAACACCCTGATTCTCGAATGTTTGAACGTATATGTACAAATGTGGAAATTCAATCCTCAGGATATTTTCATTTATGCACTTGTTTTGTTTAATGTTTAATTTTTCATGCAAAGGAAGTGAACTAAATTTGGGGAGGATTGTTGGAAAATTTAGTGCACTTGAGGGATGAGTTCACACCTGGTAATGGGTTTGGAGGTACGGAGTGTACACCCATTTGGTCCATGAACACCCTGACTCAATTGTGGTTATACTAGTGAGATTCTGCTGAATCTGCTGCTAGTAGACTCTGCTGCTAGTAGACTCTGCTGCTAGACTCTGCTGCTAGACTCTGCTCTGCTGCTAGACTCTACTGCTAGACTCTGCTGCTAGACTCTACTGCTGATCAAAGTACTGCTGATCAAAGTACTGCTCGGTTATAACCACTGATTCCTACTATTATGGAAAGTATTATGATATAATTAATGGGCCGTTAATTATACATAATTCCATGGGCTAGGGTTTGAGTATTCTCTATTATAAATAGAGATCATAACACATCTGCATGAGTACGATCAACATAAACCCTAAACACTTGAATACGCTTCTGTTCTTGATTTGTGCCTAAAACAAGAACATCACTTGGTCTTATCCCATAGAGATATTCGTGTAACCCAGGCATAGGGTCGAATAGTTTCTATTGGAAAGTGATACCACGATTTCAAGTGAATATCCGGTACCTCATTGATTATCTTAACCCTAATCTGGAACACAGTAACACATAATAACCAACAATCAATAGAAACTATTTAGTGATAATCAATGGCTGCTGTTATGAGACATATGGCTGCTAACTTTTCCAAGTTGGAGAAGTTTGAAGGTGTTGATTTCAGAAGATGGCAAAAGAAGATGCAATTCTTGCTGACAAGCATGAATGTGGTGTCTGTTCTCACTTCTGATATTCCTGAAGATCATGGGGATAATGCTACCATGGAACAGATGAGAGCAAGAAGCAAGTGGGAGAATGATGACTATGTTTGCAGAGGTTTAATCCTCAATGGTATGTCTGATTCACTCTTTGATATTTATCAGAATGTTGAATCTTCTAAAGAACTATGGGATTCCTTGGAAGCCAAGTATATGGCTGAGGATGCATCAAGTAAGAAGTTCCTTGTAAGTAATTTTAACAATTACAAAATGGTTGATTCTAGACCTGTCATGGAACAATACAATGAACTTCTTAGTATACTTGGTCGATTCACACAACACAAGATGAACATGGATGAGGCTATTTCAGTCTCTTGTATCATCGATAAACTACCTCCTTCTTGGAAAGATTTCAAGCATATGCTTAAGCATAAGAAGGAGGAGTTAACTCTTGTTGAGTTGGGCAGTCACTTGCGCATTGAGGAATCACTCAAAGCACAAGACATTGACAAGCCAAAGAGTAGCAATGCTACTGGTCCATCAGTTGTCAATATGGTGGAGCATAACAACTCCTCCAGGAACAATGACAACAAGGGCAAGCGTAAGCATCATGATAACACCAAAGATGATCTTAACAAGAAACCAAAAGTGACTTGTTGGAAGTGTGGGAAACCTGGACACTTCAGGAAAGATTGCAAGGGTGGTAAAGTTGGAAACAAATCCAATGGATCAGGCACAAGTGGAGGGAATGGTAACACCAATTCTCTGAAAGGTCAGAATATATTTAATAAGTCTTTTGAGATTTATTATGTTACATATATATCTGAAATTTACTTTGTGCAGGATGATGATGTTGCTTGGTGGGTTGACTCTGGAGCTACAATTCATGTGTGTAAAGATAGAAGCTGGTTCAAGACTTATGAGTCAATGAATGATGGTTCTATTCTTCATATGGGAAACGAGTCAACTGCCCTGGTGCATGGAAAAGGATGTGTGGATTTGAAGTTTAGTTCTGGAAAGATTGTTTCTTTGTTTAATGTTTTACATGTTCCTGATGTTAGAAAGAATTTGGTTTCTAGTAGTGTTTTGAATAATTGTGGTTATAAACAAGTAATTGAATCTGATAAGTATGTTTTGTCTAAACATGGTGTGTTTATTGGTTTTGGCTATTTGTGTAATCAAATGTTCAGGCTTAATATTGTGCATGATAATGTTAATTCTGCTTTTATGTCAACCACTAAATTGAATGATTCAAACTTATGGCATGCTAGACTTGGCCATGTACACTTTAAAAGAATGCAAGATATGTCTAAGGATGGATTAATTCCAGCCTTTGATATGGACACTAAAAAGTGTAAAACTTGTATGATGAACAAAATAACTAAGAAACCTTTTCAAAGTGTAAAACGTGAAACTAAAGTGTTGGAACTGATTCATAGTGATCTATGTGATTTGCATGCTACTCCCTCTTTGGGGAATAAGAAATACTTTGTGACTTTTATTGATGATGCTTCTAGGTTTTGTTATGTTTATTTGTTACATACTAAGGATGAAGCATTAGATAAATTTAAAGTATTTAAAACTGAAGTTGAATTGCAACAAGGGTCTCTAATCAAAAGATTTAGGACTGATAGGGGAGGTGAGTACATGGATACTCTGTATTTTCAGTCTGTTGGTATAATCCATGAAACGACTGCTCCCTATACTCCTCAGCAAAATGGTATTTCTGAAAGGAAAAACAGGGTGCTGAAGGAGATGGTTAATTCCATGTTGTCCTATTCAGGGCTGAGTCAAGGGTTCTGGGGTGAAGCTATGTTAACAGCTTGCTATTTATTAAATAGGGTTCCCAACAAAAGGAACAAGGTTACCCCTTATGAACTCTGGACTAAAAGAAAACCCAACCTGAACTTTCTCAGGATTTGGGGTTGTAGGGCTGTTGTAAGACTCCCTGATCCAAAGCAGAAAACTTTGGGTGAAAGAGGCATTGAATGCATCTTTGTTGGATATGCTGAGCATTCCAAGGCATATAGGTTCTATGTCATTGAACCTAATGAATCTGTTTCAATTAACTCTATAATTGAATCAAGGGATGCACTCTTTGATGAGAATAGATTTTCATCTATCCCTAGACCAAGTCAAAGGATTCCAAATGGAACCAATGACAATGGTGCTTCAGAAGAACCTGATGTGGTTTCTGCTGAGGTTCCTGCTGAGGTTGTGGAACAACAACCTGAACCTGAGCTCAGAAGGAGCAATAGGGTGAGGACTCCAAAGTCATTTGGACCTGAGTTTCAATTATACTTAATTGAAGGTACAAGGAGTGAGGTCTCTGACCAATACTCATATTGCTTCATTATTGAGGATGATCCCAAAACATTTGAAGAAGCAATGAAGTCCCAGGATGTTGCTTTCTGGAAAGAAGCAGTTAATGATGAGATGGATTCCATCATGGGCAATAACACTTATGTGTTGACTGATCTACCACCTGGTTGCACACCTCTAGGTTGCAAATGGATTTTCAAAAAGAAAATGAAGGTAGATGGAACTGTTGAAAAGTTCAAGGCAAGACTAGTTATTCAGGGCTTTAAACAAAAGTCAGGAATAGACTATTTTGATACTTATGCCCCTGTGGCTCGTATCAGTACCATAAGATTGCTAATTGCTTTGGCATCAATTCACAATCTGATTATTCATCAGATGGATGTGAAGACAGCTTTCTTGAATGGTGATTTAGATGAGGAAGTTTACATGAAACAACCTCAGGGCTTCATCATGCCTGGCAATGAAAACAAGGTGTGTAAACTGATTAAGTCTCTTTATGGACTAAAACAGGCACCTAAGCAATGGCATCAAAAATTTGATGAAGTGGTTTTGTCTAGTGGTTATTCACTTAATCAGGCTGACAAATGTGTATATAGCAAATTTGATGAATCTGGTAAAGGAGTCATCATTTGTCTATATGTTGATGACATGTTGATCTTTGGCACTGACCAAAATCAAGTTGATCTTACAAAAGAATTTTTGTCATCAAAGTTCTCCATGAAGGATATGGGGGAGGCAGATGTTATCCTTGGTATTAGGATTAAACATGAAAGTAACAAAACTTCTATATCTCAGTCTCATTACATTGAGAAGGTGTTGAGGAAATTTAATTACTTTGATTGTACTCCAGTGAGTACTCCTATGGATACAAGTGAGAAGCTAATGCCTAATACTGGCAAAGCTGTATCTCAACTTGAGTAGTC
Organism: Artemisia annua; assembly: GCA_014162995.1. Lineage (NCBI taxonomy): Eukaryota > Viridiplantae > Streptophyta > Magnoliopsida > Asterales > Asteraceae > Artemisia > Artemisia annua. The sequence goes on from LBNU01034997.1 coordinate 47,222, forward strand.
TTGGGTAATTGGCTGCTTGATGTATGCCATGACTTGTACAAGGCCTGATATTGCTTTTGCAGTGGGTAAACTGAGCAGGTATACTAGTAATCCTAGTGCTCATCACTAGCAAGCAATTCAGAGGGTCTTTAAGTATTTGAAAAGAACTATAGATTATAGTCTTTCATATACTGGTTATCCTTCAGTGTTGGAAGGATACACTGATGCAAGTTGGATCAGTAACACTGAAGATAATTCATCTACCAGTGGCTGGGTATTCCTACTTGGTGGAGGTGCAATTTCTTGGGCATCCAAGAAACAAACTTGCATTACCAGTTCAACCATGGAGTCTGAATTTGTTGCTTTAGCTGCTGCTGGTAAAGAAGCTGAATGGTTGAGAAATCTGCTTCTTGAGATTCCATTGTGGCCTAAACCTATAGCACCTATTTCTATCCGTTGTGATAGTGCTGCTACATTGGCAAAGGCTTATAACCAGATTTACAATGGGAAGTCTAGACACTTAGGTGTCAGGCATAGCATGATTCGTGAGCTTATCATGAATGGGGTGGTATCTATAGTGTTTGTTAAATCTCAACAAAACTTAGCTGATCACTTGACGAAGGGTTTGGCTAGAGACTTGGTTTTAAAGTCTGCTACAGGGATGGGTTTAAGTCNTGGCAAAGGCTTATAGCCAGATGTAAAATGGGAAGTCTAGACACTTAGGTGTCAGGCATAGCATGATTCGTGAGCTTATCATGAATGGGGTGGTATCTATAGTGTTTGTTAAATCTCAACAAAACTTAGCTGATCACTTGACGAAGGGTTTGGCTAGAGACTTGGTTTTAAAGTCTGCTACAGGGATGGGTTTAAGTTCTACTTAGTCACTGAATGCAAAGATACCCAACTCCCTTCTAAAGAAACTTGGAAGCTGAGTTCAATGTGGAAAGCTGAACATTTTGTGGACTGAAGCACATGTACCACATACATCCCAAGGTTGTGCTTGTTACCTGCTGAAAAGGAGGATGAAGTCTTTACTTCTCAATGGTTAATTTCTTTGAAAAAGTGCTGAGCAGGAGCATGATTAAAAGATGAACCACCTATGTAAATGTTGAAGTTTTGCCGCTTCAGGAAGCTTTGGACTTTTAGCTTTTACAACATTTATGAATTGGATATGGACACATGGCTTGTAATAGTGTCAGGAGTATTTAAGTGTTTGAAAACTTGTGTGTATTTATCTTCAGGTATTCAAATGGGTTGAAGGGTTCAATTCTTAGAACACCCTGATTCTCGAATGTTTGAACGTATATGTACAAATGTGGAAATTCAATCCTCAGGATATTTTCATTTATGCACTTGTTTTGTTTATTGTTTAATTTTTCATGAAAAGGAAGTGAACTAAATTTGGGGAGGATTGTTGGAAAATTTAGTGCACTTGAGGGATGAGTTTACACCTGGTAATGGGTTTGGAGGTACGGAGTGTACACCCATTTGGTCCATGAACACACTGACTCAATTGTGGTTATGCTAGTGGATGCTGCTGAATCTGCTGCTAGCTGACTCTGCTGCTGGACTCTGCTGCTGACTCTGCTGCTGGACTCTGCTGCTAGTGGATCCTGCTGACAGTGGATTCTGCTGCTAGTATGAATTTGACTCTGCTGCTAGCAGATATGACTCTGCTGCTGATTCCACTGCTAGTGTTAATATTACCACTGCTAGTGGTAATATTGTTTCCACTGATAACCACAGATTCCTACTATTAGGGAAAGTATTATGATATATTTAATGGGCCGTTAAATATACATAATTCCATGGGCTAGGGTTTGAGTATTCTCTATTATAAATAGAGGTCATAACACATCTGCATGAGTACGATTAACACAAAACCTAAACACTTGAATATGCTTCTGTTCTTGATTTGTGCCTAAAACAAGAACATCACTTGGTCTTATCCCATAGAGATATTCGTGTAACCCAGGCATAGGGTCGAATAGTTTCTATTGGAAAGTGATACCACGATTTCAAGTGAATATCCGGTACTCATTGATTATCTTAACCCTAATCTGGGAACACAGTAACACCTAATAACCAACAATCAATAGAAACTATTAGTGATAATCAATGGCTGCTGTCATGAGACATATGGCTGCTAACTTTTCCAAGCTGGAAAAGTTTGAAGGTGTTGATTTCAGAAGATGGCAGAAGAAGATGCAGTTCCTGCTGACAAGCATGAATGTAGTGTCTGTTCTCACTTCTAATATTCCTGAAGATCATGGGGATAATGCTACCATGGAACAGATGAGAGCAAGAAGCAAGTGGGAGAATGATGACTATGTTTGCAGAGGTTTAATCCTCAATGGTATGTCTGATTCACTCTTTGATATTTATCAGAATGTTGAGTCTTCTAAAGAACTATGGGATTCCTTGGAAGCCAAGTATATGGCTGAGGATGCATCAAGTAAGAAGTTCCTTGTAAGTAATTTTAACAATTACAAAATGGTTGATTCTAGACCTGTCATGGAACAATACAATGAACTTCTTAGTATACTTGGTCGATTCACACAACACAAGATGAACATGGATGAGGCTATTTCAGTCTCTTGTATCATCGATAAACTACCTCCTTCTTGGAAAGATTTCAAGCATATGCTTAAGCATAAGAAGGAGGAGTTAACTCTTGTTGAGTTGGGCAGTCACTTGCGCATTGAGGAATCACTCAAAGCACAAGACATTGACAAGCCAAAGAGTAGCAATGCTACTGGTCCATCAGTTGTCAATATGGTGGAGCATAACAACTCCTCCAGGAACAATGACAACAAGGGCAAGCGTAAGCATCATGATAACACCAAAGATGATCTTAACAAGAAACCAAAAGTGACTTGTTGGAAGTGTGGGAAACCTGGACACTTCAGGAAAGATTGCAAGGGTGGTAAAGTTGGAAACAAATCCAATGGATCAGGCACAAGTGGAGGGAATGGCAACACCAATTCTCTGAAAGGTCAGAATATGTTTAATAAGTCTTTTGAGATTTATTATGTTACATATATATCTGAAATTTACTTTGTGCAGGATGATGATGTTGCTTGGTGGGTTGACTCTGGAGCTACAATTCATGTGTGTAAAGATAGAAGCTGGTTCAAGACTTATGAGTCAATGAATGATGGTTCTATTCTTCATATGGGAAACGAGTCAACTGCCCTGGTGCATGGAAAAGGATGTGTGGATTTGAAGTTTAGTTCTGGAAAGATTGTTTCTTTGTTTAATGTTTTACATGTTCCTGATATTAGAAAGAATTTGGTTTCTAGTAGTGTTTTGAATAATTGTGGTTATAAACAAGTAATTGAATCTGATAAGTATGTTTTGTCTAAACATGGTGTGTTTATTGGTTTTGGCTATTTGTGTAATCAAATGTTCAGGCTTAATATTGTGCATGATAATGTTAATTCTGCTTTTATGTCAACCACTAAATTGAATGATTCAAACTTATGGCATGCTAGACTTGGCCATGTACACTTTAAAAGAATGCAAGATATGTCTAAGGATGGATTAATTCCAGCCTTTGATATGGACACTAAAAAGTGTAAAACTTGTATGATGAACAAAATAACTAAGAAACCTTTTCAAAGTGTAAAACGTGAAACTAAAGTGTTGGAACTGATTCATAGTGATCTATGTGATTTGCATGCTACTCCCTCTTTGGGGAATAAGAAATACTTTGTGACTTTTATTGATGATGCTTCTAGGTTTTGTTATGTTTATTTGTTACATACTAAGGATGAAGCATTAGATAAATTTAAAGTATTTAAAACTGAAGTTGAATTGCAACAAGGGTCTCTAATCAAAAGATTTAGGACTGATAGGGGAGGTGAGTACATGGATACTCTGTATTTTCAGTCTGTTGGTATAATCCATGAAACAACTGCTCCCTATACTCCTCAGCAAAATGGTATTTCTGAAAGGAAAAACAGGGTGCTGAAGGAGATGGTTAATTCCATGTTGTCCTATTCAAGGCTGAGTCAAGGGTTCTGGGGTGAAGCTATGTTGATAGCTTGCTATTTATTAAATAGGGTTCCCAACAAAAGGAACAAGGTTACCCCTTATGAATTCTGGACTAAAAGAAAACCCAACCTGAACTTTCTTAGGATTTGGGGTTGTAGGGTTGTTGTAAGACTCCCTGATCCAAAGCAGAAAACTTTGGGTGAAAGAGGCATTGAATGCATCTTTGTTGGATATGCTGAGCATTCCAAGGCATATAGGTTCTATGTTATTGAACCTAATGAATCTGTTTCAATTAACTCTATAATTGAATCCAGGGATGCACTCTTTGATGAGAATAGATTCTCATCTATTCTAGACCAAGTCAAAGGATTCCAAATGGAACCAATGACAATGGTGCTTCAGAAGGACCTGATGAGGTTCCTGCTGAGGTTGTGGAACAACAACCTGAACCTGAGCTCAGAAAGAGCAATAAGGTGAGGACTCCAAAGTCATTTGGACCTGAGTTTCAATTATATTTAATTGAAGGTACAAGGAGTGAGGTCTCTGACCAATACTTCTATTGCTACATTGTTGAGGATGATCCCAAAACATTTGAAGAAGCAATGAAGTCCCAGGATGTTGCTTTCTGGAAAGAAGCAGTTAATGATTAGATGTTGTTTTGTCTAGTGGTTATTCACTTAATCAGGCTTGACAAATGTTATTATAGCAATTTGATGAATCGGTAAAGGAGTATCATTTGTCTATATGTTGATGACATGTCTGATCTTTGGCACTGACCAAATCAAGTTGATCTTACAAAAGAATTTTGTCATCAAAAGTTCTCCATGAAGGATATGGGGGAGGCAGATGTTATCCTTGGTATTAGGATTAAACATCGAAAGGTAACAAAAATTTCGTATGATCGTCAGTCTCATTAATGAGAAGGTGTTGAGGAAATTAATTACCTGTTGATTGTTTTTTTTTTTTTTTAAAACTCCAGTGAGTACATCCCTATGGATTACAAGTGAGAAGCTAATGCCTAATACTGGCAAAGGCTGTGTCTGCAACTTGAGTATTTCTTGGGTAATTGGCTGTTGGATGTATGCCGGATGACTTGTACAAGGCGCTGATATTGCTTTTGCAGTGGGTAAACTGAGCCAGGGTATACTAGTAATCCTAGGTTCTCATCACTGGCAAGCAATTCAACGGTCTTTGAAGTACCTTTAAAAGAACTATGGATCTATAGTTCTTTCATATACTAGGTTATCCTTCAGTGTTGGAAGGATACACTTGATGCAAGTTGGATCAGTAACACTGAAGATAATTCACTTACCAGTTGGGCTGGTATTCCTACTTGTGTGAGGTGCAATTTCTTTGGCATCAAGAAACAAACTTGCATACCAGTTTAACCCATGTTTGAGTCCTGAATTGTTGCTTTAGCTGCTTGCTGGTAAAGAAGCTAATGGTTGGAAATCTGCTTCTTGAGATTCCATTGTGTGTCCTACTCACTCCAAGCTACCATTTCATCTGTGTGTCAGTCTTGTCTACATTGCAATCTAAACCATGTAATTTGTACATATGTGATGTCTAGTATCATCATGGTGTCTATTATGTCTATAGCATTGATCTGTGAGCATCAATGTTATGTGTTGTGTTTTCTTATTGTGTTTTAAATCTCTCAATAAATCTCTATATAACTAGTTCTGTATCTGTCTTATCGACGTAGTGACTATCTTTAAAGTTTCTACACTGTTGGATGGGTATATTTTCTCTAGTCATTCTTGTAATGCTTTGTTATACCCAACTCCCTTCTAAGAATACGTTACTCGTATTCATAACTATGATATCTCTCTTAACCTATCTATATTCCCACTTGTAACTACGATCCCAAGGTTGTGCTTGTACTGCTGACAAGGAGGATGAAGTCTTTACTCTCAATGGTTAATTCTTTGAAAGAAGGCTGAGCAGGAGCATGATTAAGCATGAAACACCTTGTAATGTTAAGTTTTGCGCGCTTCAGGAAGCTTTGGACTTTTAGCTTTTACAACATTTATGAATTGGGATATGGACACATGGCTTGTAATAGTGTTCAGGAGTATTTAAGGTTTTGAAAACTTGTGTGTATTTATCTTCAGGTATTCAAAGGGGTTGCAGGGTTCAATTCTTAGAAACCCTGATTTCTCGAATTTTTGAACGTATATGTACTAATGCGGAAATTCAATCCTCAGGATATTTTCATTTATGCACTCGTTTTGTTTATTGTTTATTTTTCATGCAAAGGAAGTGAACTAAATTTGGGGAGGATTGTTGGAAAATTTAGTGCACTTGAGGGAT
>LBNU01034997.1:90579-126291 GCA_014162995.1 Artemisia annua
AGATAGAGTATACTAAAATTTTTCTAAATTTGTTAATGTTTACATTACTCGTATTTGGCTTTATTATTTGTCTTTTCTCTATAAAAAAAAAAATCTAGTGGAATATAATACCGGTTTTAACTCAGTGGTTTTATTTGTCTTTCTCTACGAACTCTTCAAATTTGGTTATTTTTTTCATTGGTCATAATACCGGTTTGATCCGGCGAGGTTCAACCGGTTGAACTGTAACTTGATTACCCGTTGACACGACCGGGGTCAACCTAAAAACCCGATCCAATCCCATTTATTATTAACTTATTAAGAACAAAATTATCAAAAACTTTTTAAAACTTATTAAAATCTTCAAAGATTTTTAAACCTCACTTTTATTTTCCCATGGCACACACTTATTACATTAAACTTCACTTTTTTATAAATTTTTTATAAAAAATGCACGCACAAACTTTCACTTAAAAAAAAAAAAAAAAAAAAAAAAAACACTTTCAGTCTTCCCTCTAAAACGATTTCACTGTTCCATCAGCCATCCGCCATCCGCCGTCCGCCACCGCCACCGCCGTCCAATTACTTTCATTAAGGTTTAACTTGTTTCTGCCGTTATTTCTGCCCTAATTTTTACTTGTTTCTGCTGTATGTGTTGTAATGTTATAATGATTGAGCTTATGTGTTGTTTCTGCCCTAATTGAGCTTATGTGTTGTTTGGAGTGTATGTGTAGACCAAGTGATTGTCGAAATGATTGATTGATTGATTGATTGATTGGTTAGGTTATTTTAAGAGCTGATTGATTTATACAAATTGCATGTGTAGACCAACTGATCGTCGAAATGCCTGACTGAGTTATTTTAAGTGTTTTGATGAGATTGATTTGCATAAGTAGGTATATGATAACCTAGATTGATTGATTGATTGATTGGTTGAATGAGTACTTTGATGTTACTCGATAAGCTTCGGATGAGGTTTTGTGTATTTGAATGGTCCATGTCTCTAGCCGTATATCGGCAAGCACTATGGACAACCAACGATTAGGAGTGTGTTGGTTAACGATTAGGAGCGTGTTGTAAGGTGTAAGGTGTAAGGTGTAAGGTGTCAAGTTTAAGCCGATTGTGGTACTGCACATCCTGAGGTTAAGCCGATTGTGGTTAGGACTGAGCATCAAGGATTGAGGTTAAGCCGATTCTAATTTGTGTTATGCTGATACTCTTTTTCATGTATTATATACTCTGAATATGAAAAAAAATAATGGTTAAAGGCTAAAAGAACCTAAAGAGTAACTTTAATGGTTAAAGGCTAAAAGTACCAATTAAAATGCGATCATTGTTATTTGATTTGATGTTTTTTTTTAATAATTTAATACAGCTTTAGCTAAGTCCAAGGATGTGACCGAGTTGCAGATCGGAGATAAGGTAAATAAATCTATTCTTATTACTGTTGAAGTGATTCATTGCGGTCTGAAAATGATTGTCTGATTCCTGTTTATAAAGTTGCTGATATGAATTAGTATTTTGAGCTTGTAAATTTGTAATACGAGCTTATATGATCTCGATGTATATTTCGTAAGCTCATTTGTTAAGGCTTATTTTGTCATTTTGTGGCTTATGAACTTTTATATATGATATACTGAATAAACCGGAAAATAAGGCTAAAAATGGGCTTATGAGATATTAGCCCCAATCATATTAGACAAAAATACTACTTATAAGCTATTTAAACCAACACCAAATGGTCTAGTGGTAAGGTCCTTGCCCTCCCCGGTTAACATGAACAAGGAAAAACTCATCCGTTTATCTGCTTATTTTTGAGAATGACTATTTGTTAGAAATTTTCAATCACATTCTGTTTGTAAAAGGTTTTAGATTAAGTAGTTAAGCATAAGTAGTTTGGATGACACAAAACTGCCTCTCCTTAGAAATAAGGACATTCAATTTGTAAAAGGTTTTAGATTAGGTAGTTGAGCATAAGTAGTTTGGATGACACAAAAATGCCTCTCCTTAGAAATAAGCAGAAAAGCATAAAACGTAAGATATCTTAAACAGCTGACCTCATTTCAAATATATATATGAAATGGGATACCATAAAAGGAGTTTGTGTACAGAGTGGTGTTGGGCATAGGTTCAGATTGATGGCATGCATTCTACGACCTCGTTGAATTGCATGCTGTTAAAGTGCACTTGCAAGCTGTAAAATTTTTGGGTCTACCAAAGAACTTGCATTGTTAATGGCAGTGACATAGGAAAATACTTACGGCGTCGAGAATGTTAATTGAAAAAAATCATGAGTAGTAATAAAAATTTGGTGGTCTTATCTAGAACGGTTTCTTATTTATAGTGTGTGTGATGAAAACGTAAGTACCAGCATGATTGCATGAATTGGGATATGGGAAATGTTGGCGAAATTTTACTTAAAAGGTATCCCTTTTCTGTACACATGTTCCAACATTATCATTTCTTTTATCATCTCTCTAGCGTAGATACTGTATTGAAAGGGGCTAACTATAAAGGGATGATGCATGTCTGATGGGATTGTAAGGGATAAGAATTAATTGATCCATATGTTTCTTGAACTTCAGCGAGTGTGCTGATGCAACCTGTAATAAAACTATGGATGTACCCTTGACCAATTAATCGAACAAGAATACCAAGCAGAAAGGGAACATTTCATCCATGCCGACCTAGATATTCAGTCTTTAAAAGCAGCAAGATAGCGATCCAAACGGATTTGGCAACAGGTACGGGTCATTTTTAGTGCAGGTCAATATGGGTCGGGTTAGGTGAATAATTTACAAGTGATTATGATTTCATTCTTTTAGTGATAGAGTTATAATTTCTTTAAACAGTAGTAGATGATATTTGGGCACATAAAGAATGAAAAAATGATACTTTGCTTAAAGTTTTATTATAGACTAGACATTGTTATTATCAAAGCCCAAAGTTAACACACTTGACTAGACGCCTACAGCGAGCTTGCAATGCAACCAAACTGCAATTATGGTGGTTAAATTGCTCACGATAAGATTTTTAGTTGTTTTTCTTCTTCTTTGCATTTTAGCATGTACAATGGTTACTATGCAAATAAACTACATGTACAATGGTTGGAAAATTCACTGTGAGGTCAGATGCATGAAAGATTGCTTATTGTCAGTACCAAAAGTATTAACATTTAACACGTGGAACCCCTTTTGTTAAAGTGCTTTTGCAGGTGTTGACTCATAAATAGGTGGAGAGTTCATATCTTAAAAAACAGCACGAGAGTAAAAGGAAAACGAAGAAGTACGAGGTTAGCATGTTATCTCTTTTCCAACTCCAATTGCTGGAATTAAGTGTTGGATTTTAAAACTTCTTCGATATGCATTTAAGTTTGTATTATTGGTTACCATACTTGATTTAACTATTTAAAACCTCCATTTTCCATTTAAGTTTGCATTATTAGTTTTATAAACCTCGCTTTTACTCATCATGCAGGCTAAGGCTTGTTCATCAGCAACCATTGCCCGTTTAAAGAACCTGAACAGGAGAACAGTTGATGTTTTGGCATCCAGACTCTACTTCTATTACTCTCTTAGCTATGAACTTACCGATAGCCTGTCTGAAATCAGGGGGTGTGTATAACTTAACGAGAGTTAGCATGTAGTCAATTATTGTGTGTTCATTGTGCCTGATTAAGATCATGCCATTTATTTGCAGTAATCTCCTGGCTTTGCACCGAGTTGCTAGTCTGCTACATTGTGATTTTAGTAGTCGTCGGGAATACTTGTGATTTTAAGTTTAAGATTGTGATAAACAGGAAACACTCCTGAACCTGCTGCTCCGCAATTTCTTTCATTAGAATTTGTGTGATCAAGCCGAAAAGTTAAGGTCAAAGGCACCACGTTTTGAAGCTCATTCCAATCAGCAGGTATTGATTCTTCATTCTAGTGATGATAATTATTTTGAGTTTGGGTGAATTCTTTTAGAACTTTGTAATATATTAAGAATGTTGCAACATTTACAGTCATATAAAATGCATATTGTAGGACGGAAATTTAACTTTGTTATAACTTTTGCATTTAACATGATGACCTGCTAGTAAGTTATAACAGGTAGATGTTTTCTACACAGCCCACTTATTGCACTGAACAAAGCTGGAATTTAGTGCACTTTAATGGGACTTTTCTTAATATCGTAGTTCAGATATTAAATGGGACATTACAATGTAGGTACAAACAATGGAAGACAATAAGAAGATTGCAAGAGGACAACACACAAATGAGATCACGATTTGAAAGAGATATGCAAGTTCAGTTACGACAAGTGTAGTGTCAAGTGAACAAGCTCGAGAGAGAGAATAGCAACAAATGATGAACGGCTTCAACTCGGTGTTGACGAAGTTAACTGATTCACGCCCTCAGCTCCGCCTTAGTTGAATAACGTCATATCATTTTGAATATTTGGATTAAGTACTTTAGTTTTATTTTGAATGCTTCGGATATCATTTTGATTTGACTACAACTTTTGTGATTTGAATGTTAAATCTCCGTAATGGATCTATTTAATTTTGAATTATCTATTTTATTTATTAGCTTCTTTTAGTTATTTTAGATGCAGGAATACATGTGAGCTTTAGTGAGTGTAACTATTTGTATTTTCTGACAGATTTCCGACGGACTTCTTTCCGACGGTTTTCTGGCAGAAATTTTACCGACAGATTTCCGACGGTAAAATTACCGACAGATTTCTGACGTGTTTTCTCAGTCGGTGTTTCCAACAGATTTCCGACGGATAGTAATTAGCGACCAGGATTCAACGACGCCCTGTTTTCGTCACAAATCAGTTGGAAACAGCTGTTACCGACGGATTTCCGACGGAAAAATCTGTCGCTATAGACCTATTATGTAGTAGTGTGTAAAATGTGATAAGATAATAACTGGCATACATGTTTACCAATAATAATTCTAAAGCACTTTCCCTATTGGTAAATGCATATTCTAAGCCATAGGCTTCTACAATGTATATTTTCATCAATTGAGGACTTAGACGGCTAGCCTAATAACTGTAGCTTAGGTAAATCAGTAACGGTGATACCATAATTTTGGTTAAGAAATCCTTGTAAACTATATTTTTCGTAGTGTTGTGTTCATGGCCGGAATTGTCGGTGATTAGCACTTTTAGCCCTCCAGGAGAGGTAGCCCTAGATAACGCCACGTATAGTTGCCCGTGGCCAAATATATTCTGAGGAAGGTAGACGCCTATTTTCTTTAAAGATTGGCCCTGACTTTTATTGATAGTCATAGCGTAACACAACTTGACAGGGAATTGCTTTCTTTTAAATGTAAAAGGGATGCTTTCATCGTTACTAATAAGCAAGATTCTCGGTAAGAAAACTTTCTGGCCAACTCTAGTCCCGGTGATTATTTTTGCCTCTATAATACGCTGTAGAAGTTGGGTCACAATTAATCGTGTTCCGTTGCATAACCCTCCTATTAGGTTCAAGTTTCTCAACAACATTATGGGCACCCCAAGCTTCAACGACAGTAAGTGTTGTGGCATACTCGGGAACTCTAATGTGTTAAGATATTCTGGTGGATATAATAACTCTGTAGCGCCACCGTCGTTCATTTTAGGGGTTGCCTGATCGTGACTCCTATAAGATCGGCTGTCACTCCGTACAACATCTAGGACCTTCTCATTAATCATATCGACGGTTTCATTTTTCGGGCAGACTATAGCTTTCTGTTGTAGTGTCTCTGCAGTTGGTGCTTCAAGTGTATGTCTGTCGTATATGAAATCCAACAGCTCTACCAGACCGTTGTCCGTATTCTGTATACAGTACTCATCAGGTATTTTCACCCAAGATGTGTTTTCTGGGTCTACCTCATCCGAGTAGCCCGCAACTCCATTACCTACAGCCAACAGCCACTCTGAAAAACAACTCACATCAGATGCGCTGCTCGCTGCTGTAGAGTGCCGTTGTAAACACATATTTTGATGTAAAATAATAACCAGCGACTGAGGCGGCTATTATCTGACTTTTTGAACCATATTTTTTAACTGGCAGTGTTTGGCGAAAATCCCCTCCCAAGATAACGGGCTTTTTTCCGAATATATGGTTTGGCGTGTCTAGTATGTCCCTCAGTGTACGATCAAGAGCTTCAAAACACTTTCGGTCATTCATCGGAGCCTCGTCCCATATAATCAAGTCCGTCCTTTTAAATAATTAAGCTAATTGAGTATTATTTTTAACGTTGCACACCGAATTGTCAGTTAAATTGAGCGATAATTTAAACCTTGAGTGGGCTGTGCGACCCGATGGCAATAGCAAAGATGCTATTCTAGAAGATGCAACAGCCAAAACGACTCTGCCTTCAGATCTCAAAGCACACAGAACAGCTTTCCAAAGGAATGTCTTTCCGGTTCCACCATGACCATAGACAAATAGAAGCTCCTGATTGCCATTTGTGACAGCAGCAATAATTCTATCGAACACGGTCCTCTGTTCTTGATTAAGCTGCGAGATTAGCTGGTCTCTTTCTTGAGCCAATGCTACACGATCATAGCTTAGCTCTTCCATCACCAATCTGTTATTAAGGATCCTTAACAAATTGTCTGGAGGATTAGGCAGAGAGAAATTTGATAGAGACTTGCCGTGGAAAGCGAGCGACGCTTGTAATTCATATAAGATCCCACCTTTTAGCAAGTCTTCATTTGCATGAAGATTAGGAATGTTTAGTAATTCCGAGAGCCTGCCTGGTATGTCGTCACCCATACGCTCCCACTGTGACTCCCACAGACTTGCCGGCTGTGTGACATCACAGAAAATTAGAATCTGCACGAAAAGGGCCCTTAACTCTGACGAAGTGGCTGATATTGCTGCTTCTTCTAGCGCGAGAGCCCATTCGCGGTCGTCACCCAATAAACCCATAGCTTGACAGGCGGCACGATGAGTAAGATGGATGTAACCATCAACTCTCCGTATATCTAAAAACGACTGGCAACCCTTTTGATGACACAACAACATCCTTTGGAAATAAAGATCGCCACTCGCTGGGTGCACGTACGTCAACCTTCCTATAGATGGCTTGTTCCTATTCTGCCTAACTGACCAATCACGGGATCCCTTAGACCACACGAACTCGGCTGGAAACTGCAAGTACGTGAGGTGTCGGCCGATTGTATGGAGCCTATTGAATTCCAGCCATTCTGTCAAAGTTGTTTTTTTGCTACGGGCATCATTAGCTATATCTGTTAGGTGCTGTGAGCCTCTAAACGCTATATGCTGCATGTTTTCCGCATGGACAGTCAAAATCTGAACAACAGGCTCTCTACTGTGAATGTCGAAACCGAGAATTCTCCAGCAAGTCTCGTGTGGTCCAATATATCTAGCGTCCATGAAATTTCTAATCTCATCTATATGCACCAATGAATTACCATCCGTGCCCACATTAGGACCTGATGAACTTGTAGAACGGCTACCTTCACCAATCGGCCTAACAACTCGTGCAGCTATTTTGTCTGTTCCTTTAGATATGTACTTGAATAAGTACTTTATAAGCATCGTCCAGCCACCGTACTCGACGTTAATGTGCGCATAAAAGACCATACATAATAACCGATTATAGGGAACAACGTATGCGTTATCTAACCTTACTCCCCTCCGGTATGTACCAGGACCTATGTCACATCAGCGATAATGCACATACCCTTTGTTGTCCGTGTAAGTACGGTCAGTATACTCTTTTGGGAATTGTTTCTTGCAGCTGTCCCGTCCGAGTGTGCACGGAGCACTGGGTTATGCGCGACCACATGGACCATGCATCATCAACTCCGAAATAACCCTAAACCCTTCTAGATCATGCACATGATTAGGCAACTTGGCACTTATATATGCATCTATATTCGTTTGCTGAGTATTTGGCGAATGCGCATGCGTCCATAGGAGGATATGACAATGAGGAAGACCTCGTTTCTGAAATTCAACCGTATAGAGCACTGGTAAATACAAAAATAAATAAAATCAGATTGCAACGTACGGGAATTTTTTTCGTGTAACAATATAAAATCTGAGAAAATAAATACTTACGATACTAATTAGTTAATTACCTGCAACGACTTGACCCAAAATCTGCTCTTCTCTAACAAATTTTATGAGGGTATGAATTTTTCGTTCGAACACTCTACAAACAACATCTGGTCTGTCAGAAGCTGTCAACAGCGGAAAGTCATTCATGTAGTCCTGAATTTCTGGCCACTTGACATTGCAAGTGAATGTGACAAAGAAAGTTGGATTTCCGTGAACTCGACAAATAGCCAATGCATCTAGGTAATGACTATACATATACCGTGGCCCCCCCGTGAATGACGCCGGTAAAATAATCCGTGAACCCACCTGTCTACCATCTCGATCACCTCTTGTAACCGCGTCGTAAATTCCCGATAAATATTCACTTCGTATATCGTTTTGCTTCCGCCTAATGTAGTCTGTCCTATCTTGTTCAATCACACAGTAGGCATTAACCACATATTGCTGAAAGAGTCTCCCGGCATGTGTTATTAGATTATAAGAATGAACCCTGTCATGCAACTGATGCGCGTAGTAAATCTTCATCGACATTTTCTTTTCTTGATGTTCATCATTACCATCTACATTTCTAAGTCTTAGCTTCAAATGGTAACCTTCCTCGCCATATATGTAAAGGAGTGGGAATTGCAACGCCATATAAGCAGGATGTAACTTGTTTACACTCTCCGGTTCCCCAGAGTGACGCTCTATCACAACATCATAATCCGTTTTACTTTCCGGGCCACCCTCATAAACAATCGCCCCGACTCCATCACCGGTAGGTAGCTCATATTGATTACCCCCCACAACGCCAAACAATCTAATACTAAAATTAGGTATGTCTGTCTCTCGTAGCTTATCTCTTACAGTTCTAAACAGCTTCACCAACGCATTATTACTATCTAAGAACTCAATTAGACCCTGAATTATAAATTCCCGCAAAGCATGCCTCTGATGCACTTCAAAGTGTGAAAGCCTATTTCTTCGTGTTCTGTATCGTAAATGTACAATTGCAAAAACCTCGGAGTATCATCTCCTACTGGGCAGAACCCACCTATCCAATGGTATATCTGGCCCGAGACTCTAAAAACGTACGCACCCCTACCCATGTTAATAGAGTTGTCAACAGTAGCGCCAAAAGAAGTCATTGCGAACATTTGATTATAGGCTCTTATATTTTCCATAAAATGCCTGTCCGCGAATAGCTGAGTGTTATATACCGGATACTGGTCATGAGAACACAATACCGCACGGCCACCAGCACAGCACCGTTGATATTGCGGGGCCGTAGACATAGGCAAACCCGTTCTTCTTTCCTCAAGCCAAAAAAGCGCCCCGCAATGCTGGCATACCTGGTCGCATCTCCCAAAACATTTGTAATCTAAAGGTGCACCTGTAAATGTAAATGGAATAGCCAAAGTAAGCAACAAAGCAAAAAATGTAAATAAAATTCAATTAGGAAAATCACTTTAAAAACACAGCAACTAAATCCGACCTTGTCGTTGCGGAGGAGCAACAGGACCATACACCGGTGGGTCATCCGAGTCTGTCATACATGACCGTCCTGTGCAAATACACAATAGAACACATCAATATATCATTATTAATGGGTATGAACCTGATAAAACGGAGTAGATTTTAAAAAAAGCAGAACAAATCTAAAATCAGATAGAATAACAGAACATGAAATAGCACACCATTTAGTGTATGCTGTCTGTCTCGTCGTAGGTTGCGCATGCCTGAATGGAAAAACACAAATTTACAAAATAAATATACTACACCGATATGTAATAATTAACACTTTAATTTGGACAGAAAAAGGATTATCTATGTAACCTGCTCGCCTGGTAGGTCTAACCGGAGTTCCTCTCTGTGGTGCATTCACACCAACGTTAGAAGAAGCTGCCACAGGAAAAAATAAAATAAATACGTTAGGGTAGGCAAAACCAAGCATGTATACCATGCTACACATATACATTGCACACATAAATAATTATACGGACATGCACCCGGATAAGAAGCACGAGTAACACCACCAGTTGAAAAATCCAAAACCATAGGAGTATGGCCTGCACTTGGGTTATTGTGAAGTATAGACCGGCTAAGAACTGCATGCCCAAAAAAGCAACATTATTGTTAGAACCATAAATACAACAAAAAATACATATTAATCAAGTAGCAGTTGAACTGTAAATCAACCTTCACCCATTCCAGGTTTCCGCGCACCAACATAAGGGGAATGCATAATGCTACTGCTTTCGAATGTAGAAACTGATCCATCTACGTTTGGCACTTGCACAGGTACAGTAACTGAAAGCTCCACCTGAGACTGGACGGTCGAAGGCAACAGATACCGTTGATTTACATGCAAGCACAAACCACAATTGACTACAGGCGAGGCAGCTGGTGTGTGACTAACTTCCATCGTGGATGTATCCCTCAATGATAAGTCAGGAATGATACCACAGAAGCTAGAAGAGCCAGCCACACTACTATGAATACCAGCATAAACAACAGCAGAGTCACCCGGTACCATACCGTCGTTATCAACATGGCTAACCCCTAAGTCATTAACTAGAGTCCAAGTCGACACCCCATTATTACACAATATTTCAGAACCTAAAGACTGTGATACTTGTATAGGTATATCCTGAGCATTCCTATTAGGAACAGGCTGTCTTTTTTCTTTCATATTCTAAAACTTACAACAAAGTAGAACCAACGAAAAGAACAGATAAAAGGAAAGCAGACAGTGATACCCTACAGACTACAATCAGATCAGATGCGCATACACACAAACTATACAAACAACCAACCCACTTAAGTAATACACACCAAAAAACGCTAGCAAACCCCCAAAAAAACTACAGGATAAGAAAACACACAACATAAACGTAAAACAACCAAACGCGACAATAAAGAAACACCAAACCTTAACAAAGACAGCGTGAGTAGGGAAGGCGATCAAAAAGATTGGTAAGTGTGCAACCAGGCGGTGATTATTATTTTAACATACGTTGCACCGTCCATGCACTATAAAGCAGATAGAATAAAGGGACAATCACATTGGGCCGCAATAAGAAACATAAACAAAGAGCCCAACAAAGCCCAATAGACTAAAATATAATTTCTGCCGTTTCAAGCGGATTAGTATATATAGGGAATATGAATGTTGCCTACAGATGTACTAATGTGGCCTACATCATAAATGGGCTTATATGATGTTGTAGGCAATATATCATATATAAAAATGTTGTGTATTGTAATATTAATGGAACTATGGAAGCGTTGGCGTTGCCTACTAATGTTTTAGTATTATATTTTCAAGTATTATATTTTTCAAGTACTATAGGTAGTTTTAGTATTTTCCTACTGATGTTGTTTTTTATTCGCATATCGTTAATTGTATGTATTAAATATTGCAAATGTTGAAGCCTTTTTGTGTTCAAAGTCGGTTGGAATTGTAACCCATATTGCAAAATGTTGCCGGCGACCGATTTCACGAACACCACCCACAGTGATCACGACCGATTTGCAAATCGGTGGACCTATCTTCCCAACCGATATTTTACGATCCACTGTCACTAGCCTTGGAAGGGAAGGAATGAGGAGGGGAAGGGGAAAGGAAAGGATGCTCAATGTATTTTGTAATCAAAGTGATCCGTTCAAAATTGGGCAGATAAGAAAGGAAAGCAGTTTGCAAAGTTAACAATTTTGTAAAATTACAACTCTAACCTTGTCATTCACTTTTTCCCGGCACAATTGTAATCTACCTCACGCACCCTTTTACTCTTTCACGATTTAATAATGAATGGTGCATGGTTTTAAACTTAATAACTCAAATTAATGTAAAATATAAATTGAACTCATGTTTTATAGTTCATACCGATTGTATACACGGTGAATTTAAAAACAATTTAATTATGCATTTATTGGATATTATGATAGTCATAAAAATTTGGGGTGAATTTATGTTTTTCCATCGTGAGGTTTGAAGTTTGATTAATCAAGTACATGTATAAAAACTAAAAAATTTCAGATCCTTTTTTGATTTTATTTCGTTTGTGATAAAATCATCAAACTATGTTCATTTAACCAAAAGGGTATTATTTGTAAATATTATATTTCCTTCCTTTTCATTTCCTTACGACTCGAGAACACGAAACAAAATAACAATTTTCCTTATACTATCTTCTCCTTCTCTACCTTACTGTCCCGTCCCCTCCTTTTCTTTAAAAAAACAACTCGAGAACACAGTGCATTCTGAGTAGACGGGCATTTGCTAGGTAGAAGGGCATTTGCGGAGTGTCCGCCACCAACAACTAAGTCCCATAAGTCTTGACCTTAGAGGAAACCCTCCATGCACATTCTCCAATACTTTCATTCCTACAAGCTTTTCAACACCATAGTGACTATTTACATTCTTTCCCCCATTTGACAACTCCATATTGTATACCACACCTTTCTCTCCACATATTTTATCTTCTTCCACAAGATCACCAATTTCTTGATAGACAAGAAGAATCGCAGATACGTGACAATGCTTAAACGAGGCTCCAATGCCATATAACAAAATGGTTAATCAGATAAAGGATAGATTGGAAACAAAGAAAATAAAAAGTTATAAATTGGAGAGTGAAAGACTTTATTTCTGGTGCTTCCTGATGCTTCAAACATGAGCCATCAATTACAATAAATATAGATAAAGCACTAACTACGTGACTGAAAACTAGAAAACTACTACTTACCTAGTCAAATGTTGAAACACTTAACAAGACTACCCATAAGACTAGGAACATACATGACTTATTCTCCCACTAAAGTACTAAACTATGACTCAATCAACCAACTACTCAACACAAAAATTGTGACTAGATGAAACCATAACTTAACATAAAAAATAATGACACAAGTCTGCATTAATTTTTGACATTTGTGATGGAAACTAAAGATATCACTAGAGCATATTTACCAAACTTTCACGACTATAATAATAATAATAATAATAATAATAATAATAATAATAATAATAATAATAATAATAATAATAATAATAATAATAATCTGAAAGATATTCAATGTAAGGTGGATAAAAGTCCTCATGATGCAGAGTTAAAAAATTTGGAAGCTAATATTCTGAAAGAGTACAACATAGCAGTTCAAGATGAAGAAAAGTTCTTATGCCAGCAAGCTAAGATTGATTGGATCAGAGATGGGGACAAGAATAGCAAGTTTTTTCATGCAATTTTGAAAGATAAAAGCCACAGAAGTAGAATTGCTGAGATTTGTAATGAAAGGGGGGAAAGATTTAAAGGTGTAAATGTTCCTAAGCAATTTGTTGAACACTTCAAAAGTTTCCCGGGTAAGGATGTTCCTGTACCAGACCTCAATAACAATGCTGATCTTTTTTGTAATAAAGTGACAAGTGAAGATGCTGAATATATGGTTAGACCAGTGACTGATTTGGAGATTAAACTGGCTATGTTTGACATTGATGATAATAAAGCTCCAGGACCTGATGGGTACACTGCTAGATTCTACAAGAAAGCACGGTCAGTGGTGGGTGATGATGTTTGCATGTCTGTTAAAGAATTCTTTGAGACTAGTACGCTACTTGGTGAAGTTAATGCAACACTGATATCACTTGTCCCTAAAATTAGCACACCTCAAAAGGTATCTGAATTTCGTCCTATAGCTTGCTGCAATGTTCTATACAAATGCATAAGTAAAATCCTAACAAACAGAATCAAAACTGCACTTTGTAAGCTTGTTAACCAAAACCAGAGTGCATTCATTCCTGGTAGGTAGATAACTGACAACATTTTGATTACTCAAGAGTTGTTAAAAGGATACAATTGGAAGAATGGTGCTAAAAGGATTGCTATGAAGATTGATATACAAAAAGTTCTTGAAAATGCTTTAATTTTGTTTGGATTTCCTGATCAGATGGTAAAATGGATAATGGTTTGTGTTGGGTCTGCTGCTTTTTCAATTTGCGTGAATTGTGAAAGGCATGGATATTTTAAGGGGGTAGAGGCTTGAGGCAAGGAGATCCAATTTCCCCCCTATATCTTTACATTAGTGATGGAAGTCTTCAACCTGATCATGCAAAAACAGATTGAGAATGATAGCTCTTTCAGATACCATTGGGGTTGCAAACAATTGAAGATTTCACATTTATGCTTTTCTGATGACCTGCTAGTTGTGTGTCATGGTGACATTAAATCTGTGAAGGTGGAAAGGGCTATTGATATGTTTAGCAGTTTATCTGGCCTTAATCCTAACCTGGGGAAAAGTATTGTTTTCTTTGGAAATATTAAAGATCAAGTGAAACAAGAGGTGTTGAGATTATTGCCTTTTAAAATTGGAAATCTTCCAGTGAAGTATCTTGGAGTTCCTTTGATCACAAAACAGATAGGAGTCAATGAATGTATAGAACTAATTGGTAAAGTCAAAAGTTGGAAAAATAAATTATTATCATATGCTGGGAGACTACAACTCATTGCCTCTGTTCTTGGGTCTATGCAAGTATATTGGGCATCAGTTTTTCTATTGCCTAAGCTTGTAGTTAAAGATATTGAAAAGCTATTAAAAGGTTTCTTATGGTGCCAGGGAGAACTATCTAAAGGAAAAGCTAAAGTGGCTTGGAAGCAGTTTTGTAAGCCAAGAGACCAAGGAGGATTGGGTATTAAGGATCTTGGAAAGTGGAATGAAGTTTTGATGACAAAGTACATTTGGAATATAGCAAGCAATAAAGAGAGTCTTTGGGTAAAATGGATTAACATGTTTAGGCTCAAAGGGTGCAGTATTTGGAATGTGCAAACAGATGTGAATACAAGTGCTGGATGGAAGCAAATGTTAAGCCTGAGAGACCTGTTAAGAAAGCATATATATTGGAAAATTGGTAATGGCAAACAATGTTTCTTTTGGTATGATAAATGGTGTAATCAGTGGCCTCTGTGTGATCATTTTTCTCTTGAAAATGTTATGGATGAAGGGCTTAATTGTGATGCTAAGGTCTGTGAAATGATAAGTGAAGGTCAATGGAGATTTCCTAGCAATTGGCTTGATATGTACCCTATCCTACAGGCTATTCCTCCTCCAAATATTGAACCTAATAAGAAAGATGTTGCTTTGTGGAGTAGTAATGATGGTAAGATAAGCAAGTTTACTGTTGGTAAAGTTTGGCAAGATTTAAGACATAATGAGGAAAAAGTGCAGTGGAATAGTCTTGTTTGGTACTCTCAATGCATTCCAAAACACTCATTCATATTATGGCTTACTGTGCAAGAAAGATTAACTACTCAATATAGGCTTGCTAAGTGGTACCCAGGGAGAGAGGATTTGTGCTCATTATGCAATGAATGTGGTGATTCTCATGGGCATTTGTTCTTTGAATGCAAGTATATTCTATGAAAGTGTGGAATAGTATGAAAAAGGCAATGGAACAGTGCAACATGAGTAATAAATTAAATGAAGTGATTCTGAGCTTAAGCAATCTTCCTAATAACAGATCCATCATGAGTGTGGTTAGAAGATTAGTCTTGGGAGCTAGTGTGTATTTCATCTGGGCAAGAAAGGAACAAAAGATTATTTGGAACAGAAATGAGAAACTGGCAAGATTTAGTTACTGTGATTATGAACAATGTAAGACTCAAACTGCTATGCTTAAGAGTTAAAATGTCTCCCAATGTGAAGAAGTCATGGATTATTGGAAGGTTGATATGCAGTGTATTGACAATGAAAAAGTTATGGTGGAACGGGAGTGTTTGGGATAAGATGGTTTATGCAGATGGCTAATACTTTGGGAGTGGATTCATGGCTGAGGTATCATAGTTCTTTTTTGTGTACTTAGTTGGGGTAGCAGGACAGAATATGGGTATCTTAGTCAGTGAAGTTCCCTTCCATAAAGTAGTATCCTGCATGGAATTTCAGTGGTCTACTTAAACAATGGTTTACATCAAAGATACAAGTGACTTGTTATGTATCTAACAGAGATTATCAATCAAGTCTCTGGCTATTATGGTTTATCCATTTGGATTCATATCATTCTCTGGATTTTGAATCTATTATTTGAAGTTCACTACACATTGATGGCCTTGTAACTTGGTATGATTTAAGCTGTTCTCTATTAAGCCTTAGTGACAGTCTTCCAATAGGCCTTGTTGGTAATTGGAAACTGCACTGACAAGTTTTCTAGACAACAGTTTATTGAATTCCATAAAGTAGGTTTCCAATGTGAGTAGGGTAAGTGGACTTTGGTGGGCAGTGTATGAAGATAGGAATAGTGAGGAGTGAAAGATGAACCTACTTGGTCCTATCTATACACTGCCAAGGAGGAAAGGGTGGTACTCACTACAAGGTGTGTGTTCGCAATTGTGTGAAGCCATTGTAGTAGATGAAAATGTAGCACAATTGGTATAGCCCTTGCGGTGGAGAGGTTATGGGTGCCTAGTGATGCCAATATCCTTTTCTACTTTGATCATTGTGGTGGCAGGTTGAATGATTAAGGTGGAAGGATCATTGGAAATGTAGCTAGATGGTAATGGTGCATGTTAGGTGAATCATTGTTGTGTTCTGAATTGTACTTTCATCAGACTTTAGCTTTATATCAGTTGTATTGTTAATGTTGTAGAAAGTCTGATGTAGTAGCATAGATGAATACTCTGTTTTTGGGTGATGTCCAAAACAGAGGAGAATGCTAGTATAGCATTATGTACAATATTTTGGAGTATTAATAATATATTTTCACCTTGCACCATAATAATAATAATAATAATAATAATAATAATAATAATAATAATAATAATAATAATAATAATAATAATAATAATAATAATAATAATAAAAGTGCACTTCACATTTTCCCCAGTTTGAAATGCTAACCTCCCTCTCTCAACAATTCTTCCCTAATTTTCTCTCATCACCATTCACCGCAGAGCATTTTTTTAAACTATATTTTTAATACAAAATACAACACTTGTAGATATACGTACTACTATGAACCCTGGGCAATGAACCAATCTGTTTATATACTACACTATATTTTTGGTACATTTTTCTTGTATGGCAATCGGCGCAAAAAAAGGCACTTGTAGATTTGTTTAAAATGCAAAATTTTCATGTGAGGTTCAGTTCTCATGATGTGGTTTCTATTTAGCAGATCACGTAAGTTGATTGTAAAATTCATATGAAACCCAAAGTATCCGCACCTTATTGTCATCAAATTACTGATCTAAAGCTACACACATTATCTATTCATATGTGTTTTATGAGTATGAAATCTACAAAATGATGTTTGGAATTCAAATTATTTATACGGGCGGGTGGTTATCATTGTTATCTAGTCAAGATGATTACAATTCTGCCGTTCACATTGCTTCTGCCATCGAAAGTCGATCTGTCAATCCTGTATGTACTATACGTTAGTTATTAACTCACTTTTAATTAATTGTTGGTTTAGGCCTTCCCCTTTTATGTCATCTTGTACGTGATGAATGATGTGTCATGTCTCTTTGTAATCGTAAATGGAAGATTGCAATCAATCCACAAAATATATGGGTTATTAGTGTGTACTGTTAGTTGTGCAGGAGGTTTTACTGAGCTAGGACGTGGTTTGGGATATTCTAGAGATTGCTAGCTGCACAGGTTGGGGTGTCAAAGGGGATCAGGTTGAAATGGGTCAGTTTTTGTACATTATGATCACTAAGAGAATGTTATTTCAACCTATCTGATCCATTTGCCTTTTACCTTTTAGCTAAACACTTAGATCTGACACATTTAACCCATATCAGATAAAACACAACTCAAATCGACCTGTTCATAAGTAAATGGGTCGAAATTTCCACCTCTAATCTAGCCACTCATATTTCTTTATTGTTAACCGTTCTTCTAACTACTTTCTGTAGATAATGGTGGCGGGATGGACCAAGATAAGTTGCGACAATGCATGTCTCTTGGGTATTCTTTGGAAAGCAAGGTTGCAGACACTAGTGGACAATGTAAGTGAACTTCGTGAATTTGATCACCCGATTTTATGTTTGATGGAAGATTATACTTTGGGATGAGGATAAATTTTCATTTTAGCTGTTTATTTCCTTTTGTCATACTTTTGACATACGTCAAGACAAGTACCATGAGGCTTGGGGCTGATGTTATTGTCTTTACCCGGCCCGGTGCTCAGCGAAAAATAGAAAAAGGTTGGGCTTTGTAGAAATGTCTAGTTTTTTTTGTTTTTTTTGTTTTGTTTTTTTTTTTTTTTTTTTTTTTTTTTTTTTTNTTTTTTTTTTAAAGAGTGGCATGTACTCTCTTTTCACAAGGATATGGTAGGTACATTGGTTTGATTATCAATTCGTGGAAGCGTATATCTTGTTTAATTTTGGATAACATGATTTTATTAAATCTGGTTAGTGTATCTTATAATCTGTAATCATAGGTCTTGCTGAGAGTTGTGTTGGACGCTTTACATCCATTGCTAATGCCGTCCTTCTGGATGGGTGGTTCCATACAGGTAAAAACTTTCAAAAGGAACACTAGTGGTGGCTTTTCCTATGTAACAGAGAAGATGCGGGTAGATCCAAGTGAAGCCAAACATAGGTGTTGTCCCAAAGTTTATGTGTCGTATGAATGTTGTGTTTGGATCGATTGGTTTGTGTATGAGTCGAATATGATTTGCAAACAAAATAAACAAAAGATAACTTATATTAATTCTTCCGACTATTGTAATGTTACATGTTTACAAGTACTTATAGTTTTCTAATCGGTATGAAGAACCGATGTGTTGGTTCGAATGGACACAAAGCCAAACGACACAACCCTTCCTAAAAGGCATGCATGAATCGACATGTCCTTTTCTAGTTTTACAGAATTCTAGAGTTGACTTTTTACATAACTAACTTTTAACTACTTTAACTATAATAACCGAATTACGGTTATAAACTTTCTAAACTACGAATTTGGTCCTTCACGTTTCCTTGAAGCAATGTCAAGATTATAACTTGGTTTACATTCTCCTCCTTAATCTTGATCGTTGCTTCGTCCGAGATCTTGAACTCCGAGCATTTGTCTCATAGTTGTAAACTTGAGTCTTGGTAAAGCTTTCGTTAGTATATCTGCTCTTTGTAGTTCTCCGCTAACGTGTTCTACATTAATATGACCATTCTCTACGCATTCCCGAATGAAATGATAGCGAATGTCTATATGTTTACTCCTTCCATGAAATACTGGGTTCTTCACGAGTGCTATAGCTGATACGTTGTCAACTCTAAGCGTTATCCTTCTTTCTTCCAATCCAGTTAGTTCACTCAGTAAACGTTTTAACCATAAGGCGTGACATGCTGCTGCAGTAGCCGCCATGAATTCTGATTCACATGATGAGAGCGCCACTGTTGGTTGCTTCTGAGTACACCAAGTGATAGGTGACTCTCCAAAGTAAAATACGACTCCAGTAGTTCCTTTTCCTTGATCGGTATTGATTCCATAACTACTGTCACTATAACCTGTTATCTTGCAGCCGCCTTCCTTCTTGTATATTATTCCATGTTCTTTCGTTCCTTTGATGTATCGGATTACTTGTTTCACTGCCTTCAGATGATGATCCTTTGGCTCTTGCATAAATCTGCTGAGTAGTCCGACTGAGTAACTAAGATCCGGTCTTGTATGTAGTAAATATCTGAGACTTCCAATTAAGCTACGGTAATAAGTTGCGTCAACTGGGTTTCCATCTTCCGCCTTGACCAACTTAGTGCCGGGATCCAATGGTATCTTGGTATCATTGCTATCCGTCATATTTGTCTCTTTTAGGATCTTGTTAATGTATCCAGTTTGCTTGATTGTAATCTCTCCTCCTGTCTGTGTAACTTCTATCCCAAGGTAATATGCTAGCAATCCTAAGTCGCTCATTTCAAATTTATCTTCCATCTGGGATTTGAACAAGTCTATTTCCTTCTTTGGAGTTCCCGTGATTATTAAATCATCTACATATACTCCAACTATCAGTGTAGAAGTCTTGCTTCTCTTTGTGTAAACTGCTTGTTCGAGATTACATTTCTTAAAGTCTAGTGACTTCAAGGTTTGGTCAAGCTTCACATTCCAAGCTCTTGGTGCTTGTCTTAAGCCATACAAAGCTTTAGTTAGCTTGTAGACTTTTCCAAGGTTTCCTTGTTGAATGAAACCTTCAGGTTGTGTAACGTAGACTTCTTCCTTCAGTTCTCCATGTAAAAATGCTGATTTTACATCTAAATGGTGTACTTGCCATCCATGATATGCTGCTAGTGCTAATATTAATCGAACTGTCTCTATCCTAGCAACTGGTGCAAATACCTCATCAAAGTCTATTCCTTGTTCTTGTACATAACCTTTTGCTACTAATCTTGCTTTATACTTGATGATCTTTCCTTGTGCATCTCTCTTGGTTTTGTAAACCCATTTGAGTCCTATTGCCTTCTGATTTTCAGGCAATGTGGTAAGAGTCCATGTGTTGTTCTTGTTGATTGAATCCAATTCAATTTCCATGGCCTCAATCCACTTCTCATCCTTTGATGCTTCCTTGTAGTTACGTGGTTCTTCTTCAGTGAAGAATAAGCTAGGTGCTTCTACTTGTTGTGCAGTTTCATAAATTTCTGCTAGATCTTTTAAACCTCGTACTGGACTATGATCATATCTATGTCGTGAGCTCCCTGATGAGCTAATAGTAGTAGCTTCTATTTCGTCTTCCGAGTTAGGTTCGTAATTGTATGTTGGTGGTGTGATTGGTGAATCTGGTTCTGAAGTCGGATCTGGTAATGGACTGGTATTAGATACGGATTCTCATTGTTTTCTAAGTTGACTTGTGTAGGAATTTCATTGTCAACTCCATCTACCACAAAACTAGCCCAAAATGAGTCTTGTGTACTTGTATCCTCTTCACTCTTATCCCAATCCCATGGTTTCGTTTCCATAAACTTTACGTCCCTACTAACATGTTTCTTCTTTCCTACTGGATCATATAGCCTATATGCTTTAGATCCTTCCTCTACTCCTAAATAAACCATCGGTATGCTTCTGTCATCCAACTTCTTCAAGTGAGGAATTGTTATTTTAGCATAAGCTGTGTATCCGAATATTCTTAGGTTTTCCAGATGTGGTTTTCTGTTGTAGAGTGCTTCATACGGTGTTTTATCTTCCAGTGCTCGTGTAGGTACCCTATTCAGTATATAAAGGGCATGCTTGACTGCTTCCGCCCAAAAAGTTAAGGGCAACTTCATCGCTTTCATCATACTCCTAGTAGTTAATAACACCGTCCTATTCTTTCTTTCAACTACTCCATTTTGTTGCGGTGAGTATGGTGCTGTTAACTGTCGTGCTATTCCATTATCCTTACAGTACTTGGTGAATTCATTTGATGTAAATTCACCTCCTCTATCTGTTCTTAGCATCCTTATTTTCAACCTTAATTCCATTTCAATCTTCTGTCTAAATTCCTTAAATGTGTTGAATGCTTGATCTTTCGATGTTAGAAAGTAAGCCCACATGAAACGTGTACAGTCATCTACTAATAAAAAGATGAGCTTCTTTCCAGAATGTGTTGCTGGACTTATAGGACCACAAAGATCTCCATAAACTAAGTCCAATGGGTTTTTGGATCTGAATTTAGCGTGATTCGGAAATGGTGTTCTGCTGTGTTTTCCTAATAAACATGCATCACATATTTGTCATGCATGATTTATTCTTGGTATTCCTTCTACTAGACCCTTTCTTGTCATCTTGTTGATGTCGTCAAAGTTCAGATGACCTAATCTAGCGTGCCATAACCATGCTTGGTTATCCACATTTGCTAAGAGACATATAGGTGCTTCTATCTGTAGTCTAATACTGTAAAGTCGATTCTTAGATCGTTCTACCTTCATCAACAACTTCTTACTCTTATCATAAAAATTCAGCTTGTTTCCATCCATGATGATTTTACAACCTATCTCAGTGAGTTGTCCTAGACTAAGTATGTTGCTCTTGAGGTTTGGAATGTAGTAAACTTCTGAAACTATCTTTTGTTCATTGTTTCTACATCCTAATAATATAGAACCTCGACCCTTTATCTCTACATACGATCCATCTCCAAAACGAACGCGTCCAGTGATGCTTTCGTCAATATCCTTAAAATGACTCTTAGTTCCGGTCATATGGTTGCTTGCACCATTATCTAAGTACCATATGCTAGAATCTGTTGTAGCATACTTTCCGGGTTGTATTTGTCCTTCATTCAATATGACTTCTTCATGTGTAGTCATTAACAGTGATGGTTCATCGTCTTCTAAGATAAGGTTTGATTGTTCCTGAGTTGTTGATGGACTTCTACATTCCTTTTTAAAATGTCCATGTTTCCCGCAATTGAAACATTTCACCTTTTTCTTCCACCCACCTTTATTCTTATTGGGCTTATCATTGTGGGTTGAATTCTCTCCATTCGAGTTATCTCTATTTCCTTTGTTTTGCCAGTTTCCTCGTGAGTAGTTTGATCTACCCCTATACTTGTTAAATTGTTTCTTATTTCTAGAGTGTTCGCCTTGTGCGAATAATAAGTTATCCTGGCTTTCTACTTGTCCTCCCTTTCGGAGTTTAATCCTTTCCTCGAATGCCTTAAGTTTTCCAGTGATCTCATCTAAGGTGATATCGTTTAGATCACTTGTTTGTTCTATGGATGCTACTATCTGAATGAATCTATCGGGTGTGGAGTCTAATAGTTTTCGTACTAAAAGTGATTCATCCAAGGTTTTTCCTAATTCTTTTGCCTTCGTGACATAACCATTTAATTTGTTCGTAAATGCATCCACCGTTTCATCCTCCTTCATTTGAAGGGCATTAAAACTAATCATCAATGATTGTAATCGTGCCTGTTGCACTCTATTTTCTCCAACGTGTCTTTTCCTTAATGATTCCCATAATTCCTTTGCAGTTTTACAACTTGCTACTTGTAATATCACATCTTCAGTCAATGCCTGATATAGGAGGGCGATTGTTGCCTTATCCTTCTTATCATCTACTTGCGTGTTTTCCTTAGGTTCTATAGTCTCCCATAAACCATGTGCCTCTAATATAACCCTAATTTGTATTGCCCAAACAGTGTAGTTTGTGGTTTTAAGTTTAGGGCATTGATATTGAGCAATGGGTGTTACGGGTTTCACTATATTGGTGTTATTGGTATCCGTATCGTCACCGGGCATCTTGAATGTGTTTATAATCTTCACTTTCTAATTCGTATGGGAATTCTAACCAATATGGTATGTCTTACTACTACGGGAACAGAAATAGTTAACCGGGAATCCTAGTAATACGGGATCAATAAATAGTTCTCGGGATTTCCTAATAGTATGAAGTAAATATCTGATTACTATTCTAATATATGAAGATAAAATCCGGGAGTAATGACATTTCTTTGTGGACCCTCGGTTTGTGTTTCCCACTTGGGTGTTGCTCTACATATTATGAGTAATATCCAACACGCTACATTTCTCTTCCTCGGTCTCCAAATACAATGGTCGGTTTGTATTGAATATCAACCAAATATCACGTTTGTTGCTTCTCTTTCTCCTTGACTTTGGTTTCTACTACGTGCCTTCACCCTTGTTATGTTTCGGCTATTGCTCCAATTCCACTCGAAATGGTTTTTGCGCCCGATCAAGTCCATAATGGCTTGTTTTTCGTTGTTTCCTTTCTTGTTCCAAGTCTCACAATTATCTCGGTAATAATTTACGGAAGCAAATAATTCGTTTTTCTGTCCTTTTTCTCCTTTCAATACCCTTCGGTAATCTTCCACCAACGTTCTAACAAAATGATTTGTTCTGTCGTTCCCGCTATTGCTTGCTTCTCCTACGTTACTGTTTTCACAATACTATCTCGGTTCTTTTGATCCACACCGTGTATCAACAGTCTCAATACCTATTGGTATTCTCTTTCGTTTTCAGCGGGATGTGATCAATCTCGGCCCTTCTATGTCTTACACATTTCTGTTGTTGCTTCTTGTATTGCCAACGTGCTAATCGTTTTTTATACCGGGTAATCCTTTCTTTCTTTCCAAGCAACGCCCTATCAAATTTCTTACGCTCTTCTTTTCTTCCTGGTGGTACTCGCGTAAGAATACACAAAACGTCTTTTTGACTCTTTCTCCCTTCGCCTTGTTGCGTCTGTTAGGTAGAAAACGAACAAGTAGTTCTTGTTATTTGTTAACCAATGAAAATTTTTTCTTCTAATTTCCTTTTGTTTGTTGCAGCGTACGAGTAAAATTCCAACAAACCAACGCGCCCACAGATCTTTTTCGGTGTCCTTCCTGGGTTTGCAAGAACCGGATACTGGTGGAAGTTGCTATCACGACTTCCTGTATTTCCTAAGTTTCTTGGCCAACCCTTTTCTAACGATTATAACAAGGTTCAAAAATGGGTATTCTTGTTCCTGAAAACAAGTATTCAGCGTGGGTTTATGTTTCTGCTTTGGTTTTGAGTTTCAAAACTTTTGCGTACAAGTTTCGTTGTTTCTGTTCTCGGATACAAATGGTTCCTTGGAGTTTTCTGGATATCGATTTGATGGTGTAACGAGATGGTGTACAAAACAAGGCTCTTTGATGCCAAGATGTTGGTTGCCCAAAGTTTCCTGGTGTGCGTGCCATGGAATGTTGTGTTTGGATCGATTGGTTTGTGTATGAGTCGAATATGATTTGCAAACAAAATAAACAAAAGATAACTTATATTAATTCTTCCAACTATTGTAATGTTACATGTTTACAAGTACTTATAGTTTTCTAATCGGTATGAAGAACCGATGTGTTGGTTCGAATGGACACAAAGCCAAACGACACAACCCTTCCTAAAAGGCATGCATGAATCGACATGTCCTTTTCTAGTTTTACAGAATTCTAGAATTGACTTTTTACATAACTAACTTTTAACTACTTTAACTATAATAACCGAATTACGGTTATAAACTTTCTAAACTACGAATTTGGTCCTTCACGTTTCCTTGAAGCAATGTCAAGATTATAACTTGGTTCACAATAGGGACACAAATTTTGCTGGTTATTTTTATTTTTGGCTCTAGAATTGATAGATGACATTGTCTTCTACTAGAATTTTTGTTCCAATTAGAAACATGTCTCATGTAAACTCAGAATCAACTATGCATCAAGCAATAGAATTTGATTTGTGTAAATTATTGTGCAGCTTTTTGTTTGCGATATTATTATAAGACTAATGCTAGATTCAGAAAAACAAATCCACAAAATCATCCACAAAAAGAGGTGTCACTCCTTGATTGGTTTATTTTTCTATAGTTTCTTTATATTAGACACTTTTACTGACTAAAATGCGTCACAAATCAATTTTATTCGTTACAGTCTTGAACCAATGCTGACTAAAAACAAGTGTAAGTAAGTTTTTAACTTTTGGTGACTAAAATTTAAAGACAGCAAAGACCTTTAGTGATATCTGCAGTACTGACTTTTTTTCCTTTAGTGGGAGTAAACAAAAAAGGATTTACTGACTGTTTATTGACTTTTACCAACTTTTTTTAGTCAGAAATGGCACATATTTTGTAGTGCGCGTGGAAATAAGATCACTTTGTTTGGGAAAAGTTTGCTCAATGGGATCTTCGAGTTCAACACATTTCAACAAATGAACAGATTGCAGATATTTTTACAAAGCCATTGTCAATTCCTCGATTTGTCTTTCTATGTACAAGCTACAAGTCGTACCCCATCCTTAGCTTGCGAGGACGTATTAGACCAAATCAGACTATAGACAGGCCGGCTCCAGTTGTATGGATGGGCCGTACCCATAGAGTTGTGATTTAGTTGCTTATTTACCCATGCTATGTAGCTAGTATATATAGATATGCATTATTAGGTATTTGTACACAATTACAATTACAATTACAATCAAGACAACTACCCTATAAGGTTTTATAAAGAAATACCTTTTTTAGCGTCCTTCAAACTCAGTAATTGTCACCATGTTATTTGTTAACGTATCCGGCTTAGACGAACTAGAGGAAGAAGAGATAACATGCTCTCTTCTTGTAATGAATGCAGGTTCTTTTGGAGTTGGGAGGGTTACTATATCTCCTCCAAGCATCATAACCACATTAGTCATGGTCGGACGATCATCAGGGTCGCCTTGTACACATAAAAGTCCAACAGTTATGCACTTCAGTACCTCGCTTGAATTGCAAGAAGCCAATGGTATCTGATCCATCAATTCGAATGGCTTATCTTCTGTCCACAAACTCCACGCCTGAGATAGTTTCAGATATACAAATTATATAACTAATAATAAAAAAAATTAGATGACAACTGTAAAATCTACGGAAACTTACATAGCCTAATAGACTTATACTTTTTTGAGATTGATAGAATCCAATGTTTCTTTTCCCACTTATAATCTCAAGCATTACTACTCCGAAGCTAAAAACGTCAGATTTTATAGAGAACAAACCGTCTAGTGCGTACTCTGGAGACATATAACCACTGAAGAACACAAAGTTTTTGTTAGAGGAGCTATATTATACACTAATAGACATACTGAATAGCTAAAGTCTGTTTCTTAAAAACAGCATGGTCCCAATATTGGAAAGCCCGGAATACTCTTAGCTACACAAAATAACCAATTCCAATTCTATGTACCTGTTTTTCCCTTGTTAAAGAAATTAGAGTACCAATAACTAAAAACTTACAAGGTTCCCACAACTCTGTTGGTGACAGCCTCCATATCTTTTCCATGAACTATTCTGGCCAAACCAAAATCCGAAATTTTTGGATTCATATCCTCGTCTAGCAAAATATTACTTGTTTTCAAATCCCTGTGGATAATCCTCAACCGTGAATCATGATGAAGATAATTAAGTCCTCTAGCGATTCCCATAATTATATTAAATCTCATTGCCCAGTCCAATGATGTGCACAGTGTTGGATCTTGCAAAAAATAAAATAATACTTACTTTGTTAGTGTTTGTGTAAAGTTTTGTGTTCATAAGAACCTAAGCATATAAATTTAGAGACAAACCGAATATGAACAGATCTAAGCTTCTATTCTGCAAGAACTCATAAAGCAGCATCTTTTCATCTCCACTAACGCAATATCCTAGTAGTCTAACAAGGTTTCGATGTTGAAGTTTAGCAATCAGTATAACCTCATTTTTGAATTCTTGCAATCCTTGTCCAGAGAGGCTTGATAACCTCTTAACAGCGATTTCTTGGCCTCCAGGAAGAATACCCTGATCATCGATCAAGTATTCATAGTTAATTTAGTTAATTACTACCACTCGTAGATACAAATTCACATGGATTTTTTANTTTTTTTTTTTTTTTTTTTTTTAAACCTTGTAGACAGGGCCAAAACCTCCTTGTCCTAGCCGATTTTTCTCTGCGAAGTCATCAGTAGCAGCTATTATGCTTTCCAGCTCAAAATATGGAACATCAATGCCTTCTCTGTCATCTTCTTTAGAGTGATCTAGATGAAGTAACTCGTTCATTCGTCTCTGCATATTACTGGACTGAATCTCTAAGCTTTGTTGGTCTATTTCTGTGTTTTTATAATAAAGTTGGCGATGAGTAAGCCTTTCATTAGTTTTAGGCTTAAAATAAGGACTAAGATCAGTACTAATTTAAGAACAAAGTTTAAATTAGTCCAGTATTCTGAATGACTTACTTCTTCGATTCCCCAATCTTTTATAAAGACAATAGCTAATGCCACAAAGTGAGGAAAGAATCAGAGCTGAACCAGCTATAGCAAAAGCAAAGACTCGTCCCCGGGATGATGATTTGTTGTCAGGCTTCGGTATCGCTGATGGTGTAGTAAAGCTAGGTTCTTGGTAAGAAAACGGTGAAAAATGAGTTCATATAAAACATAATGTACACAAGAACATGTTTTCTTAGAAACACTACTCAGTTTCCATCGTGTTTAATTAGCATACAGAGTAACATTTTAATTGGATTAAAATGGGTCAAGCAATTATAAAATCGGCTAATAAACTTCAAATTGGAGATTTTAGACATTAAACAGTTCTCAACTAGTAAGGAAAGTTTATCAGCAGTTTTTGTAATGATTAATCGCTATTGCGGGATTGGGTATTGTTGTTATTGTTGTAATGATTTATTGATTTAATCATGCTCAGCCGATGCAACCTCCAATGAAGTGACTTTCTGGTGAGGATCAAGATGACGGGAAAAATGCTGAGTTCAAAATTATCATATACTCCATCCGTCAAAAACTAAATGTTCAATTTCAAATTGCACAAGGTTTAAGAAGAGTGAGACCCATCACACCGTGTACCATTAGAATGTCATCTTGACATTCCAAAACCATTTTAGTTGATCGCATTTTAAAAAGGATACTTACAGTATTTTGGCACAAACCAAAATAGAAAGGTGGACATTTAGTTTGAGACGGATGGAGTACTTTTTAACTGGAATAATAACAAGTCAACTAATGCTCCATCTGTTCAGGTTTTATTGTTTGAGTGATTGATATTATGTGTTCCAAAGTTAAATTAGGCATGTCAAAGTAGTTAGTGACTTAGCTATGTCAGCTTGTTTGAATATTTTTCTTTACTCCTTTTTTGTTGAGATTTTGTTTTGATCTCAATACTTTTGTCCCTGCTATGTCACACTATGGCCTTTTCTCATTAAAATACTCTGTATATCTTTTGTTGTTATAAAAAATAGCAGTTTTGACGTTTAGGTAGAAATATGATCAACTGTAGAAACAGAAGGCTTATCGGTTTGCTTACTTAGCATAGTTTAAAAACAAAAATGGGTATATTTTATAGGAAATGCAAATGAAAATGCTTTAAATGTATAAACACTTCTCAAATCAATTTCACATGGGAGATTACTGCAACAAGTTTCATTGTGAGAACAAGTACCTTTTGAAGATTCACTAATACGGAAGGAAATAGTATGTGAACCGCTTTCTTTAAGATTATTCGGTTCAGAATTCCAGAACCAGCAACCTTGTTTTGCATCACGACCTTCGTCCCGTATCCCTCCCTCATTTTGAGACCTAAAAGAATAAGCCTGGCAGTGGCAGTCATCAAGGCACTTTTTCATACATACTGATTCATTCTTTGCTGGATATAAGGGCAGAGTTGTATCATCCATACTAATATTGGTTACATTCAAAAATGTGTCTTTAGTAGTACTTCTTTGACAGATTTCAGAAGTTCTCTTGCAACCAGCCGTAGTATCAACAGGTGAAATACGTTCAAATCCCGCCATACAACTACATAATGAGCCATTATTTTGGGTACACATCCCAAATGGCCCACACACCCTATAAACGCTACATTTATCTTTGGGCTCCTGCCAATCTAAAACCCACTTGCTTTTCGATTTTGGCCAACTAAAAAATTGTATATTTCCTAAATAACTCATTACAAACCTTGAGTAAGGCTCAATCACCATGTAAGTTTCGGATTGTGTACCATTAAGAACGATTTTTGTTCCATTTTTTCGGGTAAAGATTTTTGTTCGATTTTGAGTTGTAGAGTTTGATAGCAAGTTGAATGCTTTAGAGTAAATTTGGTTCTCATCAAAGCTATCCCTAGACATGTTCCCACTTTTCCAAAGATAAGTTGTTGATCCATTTAAAATGGAGTACCTGTTTGTACCTGGCTCGGTCTGAAACTCGTAGTTTCCAGATCCTGGGTCATCTACAGTTTTCCAGGATGTAAGCTTTATATCTCCATCCATCTTCATACCAGGAAGAAATGTATCTGTTGGAGTTTTGAAACTCTCCCACAATGTGTTTCCAGATGCTACATCCATTAAAACGGCATTTCCAGTATCCTGCAGCTTCAGTACTCTTAAAGGTGCTCCTTCTGGGAACATCATAATTTTAAATATCATGTAAATTGTTCATCAATAATTAAGTCATCAACAACAACAACAACAACAACAACAACAACAACAACAACAACATTACCCAATCTCGCTGGAGCGGGGTATGTTGACAGTAATGAGTTTGAGAGAATACACATTTCACACACAAACACATAAGGGAAATGATTCTCATTAAGTATCAAAATGAATTGTACAGACTATTTATACAGAGAAAGAAGGAAGAACAGAGAATTTACAAAAGAAACCCTGAACTATACAAATGTTACAATTATGACCTTATAACTTTTAACCAACTCCTCTTTTACATGATATGGGGGAGGTAAGAATGTAGGATGTAGACCGATTAACTTCTACATCAGGAAAAACCCCAGGGTATATGGAGACTACTTCCAGGAAGAGCTCCGGCAAGTGTACGTGTGAGGGTGAGAGTGCTCGAATATATGTGGAGGTGTGAGTGTGTGAAATTAAACAGATAGGAAAACTATGTAAGCATACGACAACATTGCTTTTAGTTGAGGTTGACAATTAGTTTTCAGTTAATTTTGCATGTGGTGTGTATATGAAACTCTTTGTGATTGGAGTATTTGGACACAACATTGCCTAAGGTTACCCAAAATCTAGGATGGGATAGTTCAGATTAGCACTCAAGTTTCTATGCGCAGAAACAAGAGAAAAAACATAGAGATTGTCATATCTTCTAGTTTTTTCTAAAACGTAAGCTTTGTTGGATTATATTA
Source organism: Artemisia annua (assembly GCA_014162995.1). Taxonomy (NCBI): domain Eukaryota; kingdom Viridiplantae; phylum Streptophyta; class Magnoliopsida; order Asterales; family Asteraceae; genus Artemisia; species Artemisia annua. Next base: position 121,205 of record LBNU01034997.1, read on the forward strand.
CAGTAAAGAAGTTGTTTGAAAAAAAAAAAAGGCAAATCACACAAAAAATATCATACTTAAGAATTTTCTGTACTCAACTTTATTTTTCTCAATTTNTTTTTTTTTTGCAATATAAGGTTTTTTCGACTGTTCAAAAGATGTTTTGGTCATTTTTTCACCTGAATTGGTTAATTAATATGATGTATCGTTATAATTGAGTATTTAAAAGACATTTCAGCTAAAACTATGACCGGTAATCGCTTTTGAAAAGTCGAAAAAACCTTACATTGCACAAAAAAATAACTTCAATACCTTAAATTGAGAAAAAAAAATTGAGTACGTAAAATTCAAATTTATGATACATTTTTTGTGCAATTTGCCGAAAGAAAAAAAAGAAAAGAAAAGAAACAGTTGGCTAGTTTTCCTCCAGTGCTATTCCGTTGGTAACAGGGGGATATTGGGTTGTAAAAAGTGATCAATGGCACAGCCTAATATCTTAAAGGGGCCTCAAATTTTTGCTGAGTTTGTAACTTGGTATAGCAATTATGGAGCCCAGCCCAGTACAATCTTGAACGTGTATTGTTTTTTCCTCAGGCAGTGCTCAATTTCCAAATAATCCAAAGCACCAATTCTTTTTTCTGTCATTCTTTTCAATGATTCCATATAATATCTTTGACTTTCATGGTCTGATCAAGGCAATTCCTCCGTAAAATTGTTGAAACTAAGTGCCTACTTTTAACTTACAAATAGATATTTGTAGGGTTTAATGCTTTACTATTGCAACTGAAAATATCAAGATATAACAACTTGGCCAATTGACAAGTTTTGTATGTGTGAATGTGTGATGACATTTAAATAATAGCCACAATTAGTTCTATTGTCGCTTATTGCTTTAGTATTCCCGTTTAAGGGGCGTCATTCGCGGTTACGGAACAGGGTCACAAAATCCACGGAACAACCCTGATTGGCAGAAACACTTATAGTTATAAGTCAGCTAGGTGGGTTGTTTTGGCGGAAACATTATATAATTGGGCTGGCAGGAAAACTCGTTGATACTTGATACATGCATTCAGAAGTGTCCTAATTCAGCCGGATTACATTTATATAAGCCGGATGATATTGATAATTAGTGTTAAATATAATTTATGTTTATCAAAGAAACTAGTTATATACTCCTTTGAACGCACGAGACTTTGACATAAATATTACATAATGTATTTGAACATAAAGCCACGATATATCTAAATTTTAATCTTTTGTGCATAGCAATTGTATATTATTTAATTTGAATAATACAAGTTGTTAAGATGTAAATTTCTATCTTGATATGCTAAAGCATGTCTGGTGCATACACGGGTTGTTAAATAAATTTTATCTATAACATTATGTAAAATCGTATTTACTTATATAGTTATAATAATCGTGCACGTGCGGAATTTTACATAATTTTCATTATATGTTAATATCGATTAATATTTTGTATATATTTTTGTTGAACGAAAGATTTGACTTTGTTTAATTAGCATGATGTTGATGGTGATGTTGTATAAACTTAACTATTAATATAATGTTTTAGACATTATGCATGTTTAATAGTACATAATGCCTCTTGAAAATTTGTTTTTCCGAATATCCTTATTTAACATTTCAAGGCAAGTTACATGAAATTTAGATTTTTTACCAAATCGACACATGTGTTTTTATTTGAAATTTAGATGGGCTTAATTAAATTGTTTCAATTTTGACATTTTATTGGCTAATAAAAGGGCTCAATTTTGCCACGGACAACATAGTGCACTATCATTGGTCCAATTTTAATTACTTCGACATAAGTTTTCAACTTTTTAGAAATCTCTTATATATAATAAATTCATTTGAATGTTTTAAACAATTTTAAGCTTTTTACGATAAGATCCCTTTTTATGTGATCTTAAGCGTAATTTTCTTATTAGTATCTTGTAGTTAAGAGTTAAGACACTGTCTATAAATTAAGAAGCGAAAATGACATCTATTTATTTAAGCTCTAATTATGGAAACTTGCTTAAGGGGATACATCATAGAGCTTTCCTAGAAAGGACAGAAGATTAGGTGTGGCATATATTACCATTACATTGAAAGTAGGTTAAAAAATAGTAGGAATATTACTAAATTTAACAATCAAGATTAAAAATTGATGCAACATACATTGAAAATTTGTTCATACAAGATAAGTTTAACAAGTTTGACGATAGTATAACTCAAATACTTGAAATGTAGATCATGGTGATGACAACAAAGGAAAGACTTATAGTGGACATTATATCATTATGCATATTTTTCCTTGGTTTTTTTGAATCCTTAATTTATAATCATTAGTCATGTTGGTAAAGTTGGCATTAAAAGGGTTTGAGTGGTTAGAGCAATCGGTGCGGTGACATCCACACTCGCTGAATCTGATGTGCCACCTCATTCGGTGTTGCCGAATGTTAGCCACCACACCACCATCCCTTGCCAAACACAAACTCGTCGGTTCCTCGACATGAATAAGACAAAAGGAAACAATACTTTTGACAAAATTTAATTTTTTAACCGTTTGTATGCAGTGGTTTAATTTATTTAAAATTCAAATTTTATTTCATTTTTAAATTAAACCCTTTTTACACTCTATAAATAACACCTCATTTTAACAAAATTATTCAAGCACTTCTCTACCAAAAACACATTATTTTCAATATCTCTACACACAAATAAAAAATGTCTCAAGGTCCAACCGACGGGTTTTTTTGCTTCTCTTTTCAATATCACTAACCCACAACAACACTCGTCTTCCTCACACCAGTCTACCCATTTGTCACAAAACTCAATTTCTTTCTCGCAACCATTTCCTCTGTGTGGTACGCAATATAATATGCCCCAAATGACACCCGAACAAATTTATCAACAACTTTCGTATCATCAAAAACCAACAACTCAACAACCTATTCCAAAATTTCCAACACCAAAGAAATGCGCCGCAACAATTCTTTCAACCACAACAATCACAACTAAAATTTTTTGAATCACATCAATCACAACAAACATAACAAACACAACCACAATTCAAAGTACCACAACCACCACCAAAAGAAATCGGTGACCACCGATGTAAAAGGAAACGNTGTGGCATATATTACCATTACATTGAAAGTAGGTTAAAAAATAGTAGGAATATTACTAAATTTAACAATCAAGATTAAAAATTGATGCAACATACATTGAAAATTTGTTCATACAAGATAAGTTTAACAAGTTTGACGATAGTATAACTCAAATACTTGAAATGTAGATCATGGTGATGACAACAAAGGAAAGACTTATAGTGGACATTATATCATTATGCATATTTTTCCTTGGTTTTTTTGAATCCTTAATTTATAATCATTAGTCATGTTGGTAAAGTTGGCATTAAAAGGGTTTGAGTGGTTAGAGCAATCGGTGCGGTGACATCCACACTCGCTGAATCTGATGTGCCACCTCATTCGGTGCTGCCGAATGTTAGCCACCACACCACCATCCCTTGCCAAACACAAACTCGTCGGTTCCTCGACATGAATAAGACAAAAGGAAACAATACTTTTGACAAAATTTAATTTTTTAACCGTTTGTATGCAGTGGTTTAATTTATTTAAAATTCAAATTTTATTTCATTTTTAAATTAAACCCTTTTTACACTCTATAAATAACACCTCATTTTAACAAAATTATTCAAGCACTTCTCTACCAAAAACACATTATTTTCAATATCTCTACACACAAATAAAAAATGTCTCAAGGTCCAACCGACGGGTTTTTTTGCTTCTCTTTTCAATATCACTAACCCACAACAACACTCGTCTTCCTCACACCAGTCTACCCATTTGTCACAAAACTCAATTTCTTTCTCGCAACCATTTCCTCTGTGTGGTACGCAATATAATATGCCCCAAATGACACCCGAACAAATTTATCAACAACTTTCGTATCATCAAAAACCAACAACTCAACAACCTATTCCAAAATTTCCAACACCAAAGAAATGCGCCGCAACAATTCTTTCAACCACAACAATCACAACTAAAATTTTTTGAATCACATCAATCACAACAAACATAACAAACACAACCACAATTCAAAGTACCACAACCACCACCAAAAGAAATCGGTGACCACCGATGTAAAAGGAAACGAATGGCAAAAACTTCAATAAAAGCAACCACATCCACAATGGATTTGGACGCGGACGAGGAGGATGACGAGGAGGAACAGACACGAACGGTGAACCGTTGGACACGCGATGAAGAAACGTTGCTAGCCGACACTTGGGTCAAAGTTTCCCAGAACGCCGAGATCAGTGCCGACCGATCCGACGAATCGTTTTGGTGGCAGATTACGGACGATTTCAACGGAGCTACAAAAGGTGGTCCTCGTACCAAGAATATGATCACGGGGAAATGGACTAGGATTAACAGTGATTGCCAAAAGTTCAACGCTATTTACAAACATTTACAACGTAAAAGCGGAGAAAATGAGGCTGATCATATCGATCGTGCAAAGATCAATTTAGTGACAACACCCCAAATGGGAGAAAGTTTACTCTAGTTCACTCGTTGCAAGTCTTGAAAAAAATACCCCAAATGGGAAGCGTAAGAGCCAATTTATCAGGCTAATCTCGCCGAACTATTCGGCTCTGATGCGGGACCTCGTCCCGCAGGCAAACCTCGACCCTAAAAAAAGCCAAATCGGTGGAGACTTCGAGCACCGAGGGAGCACTGGAGGGAGTCAATCGGAGATTTTATCTTTCGATTATAGACGCAAAGTTGCAGCATCCGCATCCGCGTACGAGACGAAGAGACAGAAAGAACTAGCAATAATAAAGTGTAAAGAGTTAGAGTTTCTCATGATTGATACCGAATGGTTGCCGGAACGCAAAGCTACTCTCGTCAAAAGGAAACAAGATGAAGTAATGGCAAAATATCATCAACACTGACTGGGGAATATTGTATTTTTTTAAGTTTCATATATATATATATATATATATATATATATATATATATATATATATATATATATATATATATATATATATATATATATATATATATATATATATA
>LBNU01034997.1:132045-153529 GCA_014162995.1 Artemisia annua
AAAAAAAAAATTTTTTTTTTTTTTTTTTTTTTTTTTTTTTTTTTTTTTTTTTTTTTTTTTTTACACCCGAGCATGGCCCAGCTCAAAATATGAGATTGCATATATATTATTATTTTTTTTCGTTTTTTTTCCAACTATTATCATAATTGTAAATTAATTTAATTAATAAAAAATTTAGTTTGTTTAAATAAAAAGAAATAAAAAGATTATAAAGTGGGGCCCAAAATGTTGAGTTAAGGTGAGTTATAAAGGGGTGTTTTTTTAGTTAAGGTGAAAAGGTTAAAGCTGATGTGGCGCTGACGTGGCAGTAAGTGAAAGTTTAACTCTTGGTTAAGACACACAATGCTCATATAAACGGCCTTGAAAGTGGTGCAATGGTAGATACTTTTGCTCAACAAATAAGTCATTAATACGAATAATAATTGTACTAGTAATAATGCTATCTACTATTGGTGATTAGTTATAGTACGTTCTACTAACAAGTAACCAAAAGAATTTACTATATGCAAAATTTTGATGACTTACGAATGTAAAATATAACCTGTGAGATCGGGGTCACATGTTTATTTCATGTTGTTTTTATTAGTTTACTTTTTCATAGGTTCTGTCCTTTTTAACTTTTTAAGTTGCCGTCTATTACTCAACCACTCATGTGTTCCATTAGTGTTGGAAATCTGTGAAGTACATGGTAAGAATGTTTGAATTATTGGAGAGGTATAGATATCTATCTCAACCTATATATAGAACAAGTGTGATTGCTATTTTTAGAGGCACAAAACTCTCTCAAAATTCTAAAAAAACTACACGTAGAAACCTCCCCCAAAATAGAAAGATTGCAAAAATTTTGAAAAGATTTCCTGAAAAATTCAAATCATCAATCCCTCAATCCCTGAAAATAAGAACGATCAGAACCAACTCAAGCATATATCTCTTTTTATTATATCTTCACCTCACATCACAAACAAAATTCAGAGATACCAATCGAATGATTAATTTGGGTGGAACGAAAACCATCACCAAACACATAATCAAAACAAACCCTAACCACACGCACAAAATCAACCTATTTTCATGAAAATATCAAACCTATGAAATCGAACAAGGGGTGTTGATGGCGGTGAAAACAAAAACAAAAAAGCCATCGGTTAACCCAGTCATGGAAAGAGGCAATTGAACTGGTATTTTTTCAATATGGTCATGACAATATTGTTACAGGTTCTTATTATAATGAATTAGGAAATTGTGATTTTTAGTTTTAAGATTTGATTTTTAATTTTTTTTATTGAAATCTTTAATTTTTATTGTGCCTTGATATTATATGTGATTGAAATTAGGATTTCATCTCAGAAATCATATCGTACTCCAATTGGTTGATTACGAGTTATTGATTATTTATTGTATGAAGCTGTTTTTGATTGGTAATCAGCTTTTTGGGATAAGAAGGGCTTATAACCTGAGAGCGTTTTGGGAATGTTTATGTTTTATCAAATTAGGTTTTTGTTAGTATATAGTATTTTTTTTCCGCTTAATATGATAGAATCTTCTAGATGAAGAAAATTAGTTTGACCATTCTTCATTTCCTAAAAATGATGGGTTTTTTTATTTGGTTATGGGTTTGTGAGTTTGATGATGTATGCTAAGTGTTTGATGAAATACTCAAATGTGTGTATGATTGTTGTTTTTGATGTTTTTCATCTGATATGAACATGATTTCGTGCTGCTTTAGGTTTAAGTAAGATGTATGTTAGAGTCTCTCGTCCTGTGCTGCTTTAGGTTTAAGTTTGAGTATATCTAATTATTGTTTGTTTTTATATCTTTTTGTTGTTCTGATAATATGTTGTGGTCTTTGGTATTGTGTTTTAAAAGTCTATCCTTGATAAGAAAAGTTGTTATTATTCGGGGCTTTTTAGGTTGAAGGCATTATAAATTAACCCAATTCAAGTTCTTGGTGTTTGTCAATCATAACAAGGTATAATCTTTTTATTTTTATATAAATGTTTGATATTGGTGTTTTTTTATATACAGATTGTTTCTAAACATGAAAAAAGGTAATTTTTTTTTTGAACGACGAATGCATGAAAAAAGGTAATTGATTGGTTAAAGTTATGATGTGTGTGTTTTCTTGCTTCGGTTTGTAGATGTTGCAAGGGTCATGTCACTAAGAAGCTTTGGCAATGAATACTCAGCGAGAAAAAGGGGGGTTTGTTTGTGAATCTGAAAAAGGTGGGTATAAGGTATGGTTGACTTTATTAATAATGTTTACTGTTTTATTCAAGTTTTTGTTTAGACTGTTTTTGAATGATTTTTATTAGAGTGAGATGTGGTTTTATATGAATTTCGGTTGTTATGGTAGAATGGTTGATTGGTGTTAAAAGTTTCACTATATAGTGGGTGTTTGGGATTGCTTATTTATAAGCAGAAAAGCAGCTGTTTATATTTCATATCATATTCGAATTAACTTTTACTCCTAAAATTGTTAGTAATTGAAAATTAGTTATTTTCACTCCTAAAAAGTACTTATTTTTAAGCGGAAGCAGTAAAAAATAAGCAAACCCAAACACCCCCATAGCATTTGGTTTTGTTGATACCTATGTTTAAAAAATGCGGTCAGATGTTATTGAAAGTTGCTTTTTGTACCCTAAAATAAGCAAACGAGTACGAACTTGCTGTCTATAGACTGCTTAAAATTAATCTTTTTGGGTTTTTTTATTGGTTGATTGCAGTGACATTGTGAAAGACAAAGAAGAAGGAGAGAACATAATGAGATGATTGTGAACACTATTTGTGACACGGTGGAGCAGTATAGTTGTATCTATGTTTTCAGCTTCATATCCACCTCTTCCAGCACCAAGCCACAGCAGATGTAAAAACATCATCAGATAATTCTTTTTTTGCCTACTCTATAGAGTAATCTTCACCAGTAGCAAATATCGATTGACTTAATTCTTTTTTTATGTGTGTGCAGACTTTAATGGAAGATGAGCCAGAAAAGTACCAGACTCACTTTTCCGACCACATTAAAGCTGGGGTCGAACCATATACCAATTAAGAGGTCTACAAGAAGGTGCATGCAGCCATTCATGCTTACCCAACCCCAAAGAAATCTGTGAAGCACCATCCTAAGGAGCTCAAGGGGTAACAACATTATTACTTTGTTTCTTAGCACATTCACAAATCAAAATACAAACTTTCCACTATATGTCACAATATTGACCCATTTACTAATAAGTTGATTCATGCCATGCTTATTTCAAATTTGTACACGGATCAGATAATTATCTAGCTATATGGTAGGGATCAACGTCCAAGCTCTAATTTTAATGTGTATAACATTGTCAAACTCTTTAATTAGGTTTAACATGTTAATCTGTAAATTTTGATATATAAGTAGTATAAACACATTATTTGTTTGTAGAAAAAACTTTGAAAATTAACAAAAGAGTGTTCGGAGTACAATACAACATCACTCTTCGTTTTAAATTATGTGAAAGAAAACATGACATGCCTCAGCCAAAATTCGCTAATCTGATTTCAGATGATATAAACCATCCCTTACACCTCTAAAGCTTACCGACCTTCACCTTATCATATGTACGCTATTGATTTGTTGTTGGTATTTGTTTTTATAATCTGTATATTTTATGTGATGTTGTAGGTACCACGTGTCGAATTTATTTGCACCTACGAGTTTGAGTTATAATCTCGTGAAGCCAAGTATGTTATCTTGCATTTTAGGCCATTTTTTTGCAAAAATAAGCAATTTTTAAACGTCTATGGATGGACTCAAAGAATAAGAATTCTGCTTTTGATTGCAGTTACTCCAGAGACCTGGACATTCATGTTGATCAGTTATCTGAGGAAGAACAAAGAGAAGCTGAGGAAAGCCTTACGGTTTATTGCAAGCCCATTGAACTATACAACATTCTTCAACGCCGTGCCACTAAAAATGTACTGTAACTTATTTGTCTGTTTCTCATTTTTTATTTGTTTAGCTTTTAGGTAATGAATGATGAATTTTTTTGGCTCTAAATTCATAGTTACTATCTTCAAAATTGGTTCCTAACTGATGATGGCGGCCCGACAAGTTTGGATGGTCGGAATATACAGGAGGCTATCGACAGTAGGTGAGTTCACGGACTAATCTGAGACTCAACTTTTTCTTTTCTTATTCTTTTTTCTTTTTGGTACTGGTATACGTATGTAGAGTGTAAAGCATGCATTGAATGGTTTGAAACAAATATTTGGATATAAATGCAAACGAGGAGCTTCGATATTAAGCCAATTTCACATAGCCCCAATGGACTTATGTATTCACAAAGGGTCTAACTGGTCAAATCGATTGACAGATGTTTGAGGTCTATTTCTAATACATAAAACCTTCAAAAATATGATATTAAGAACTTATATTAGCATTGAAGTTACAAAAATTGTTAGTCATCCTAACTCGACTCGGCCTGTTAACAACCATCCGACCTGCCTGTTTAGTTACCTTTACCTTATCCTAATTCTATTTCGTTTGGATTGTTTCTAGGTATGCCTGGTATGACTGCTTATGCTGGTTTCTACAAGATTTGTGCTCCAAAGAAAGGAGAGTATGTCTTTGTTTCAGCTGCTTCAGGAGCAGTTGGTCAGCTTGTTGGAAAGTTTGCTAAGTTGTCAGGATGCTATGTTGTCGGGAGTGCCGGTACAAAAGAGAAGGTTGGTTTGTAACCCGACCCATTGACACTGTTATAAAATTACCAGGGTGACCCATAACCATTTTAACCCATTACCCAACATGCCAAACCCGCATATTTTACTACGTCTACTAATGGTTATCAATTTATTTTTGTCTTAAAATCCTTTTCATCACCAAAGGTTGAGCTTCTGAAAAGTAAATTTGGATTCAACGAGGCTTTCAACTACAAAGAAGAGCAAGATCTTGATGCAGCTCTAAAACGGTAAGCCTAAAACATAATAAAGCAGAACCCGTATCATATAAGTTCTTTGACACTGTACTATAATTCAAATATTTCAGGTACTTTCCCAATGGCATTGTTATTACTTCGAAAATGTTGGTGGAAAGATGTTGGAGGCAGTACTCTTGAACATAAGAATGCTTGGTCGAATTGCATGTTGCGGGATGATCTCACAATACAACCTTGAGCAAGTGGACGAAGTTCATAACTTGACTAACCTCATAACAAAAAGTGTGCGTAGGCAAGGGTTCATCGTTAGTCATTACTATGATAAGTACCCAAAGTATCTCGAAATGATTATATCCTTGATAAGAGAAGGGAAGATATGTTACATAGAAGACATTGTAGAGGGGCTCGAGAATGCACCTGTGGCTTTGGTCGGTCTGTTTTCTGGAAAAAAATGTCGGGAAGCAAGTGGTGCTTGTGGCCCGTGAATGATCGATATATTCTTAGCTAAATGGTGATGCTATTATGAATAAATGTTACTATTAAATATAAGCTATTGGTATGGTGTAATTGGTTTACGTTTTTCTTTCTTTTCTTTTGTATCAGTTGTTAGAAAGTTTTTAATTATTTGATGACTTTAGATGTTAAAGGCCTAAACTAATTAATTCATATTGGATCTGATGTGACTCTTGCACCTCGAGTAATGTTCAGTTGTTTTTCCTATGAACCGAGGGAGTTGGGATCGAACGCATTACATATTTTTTAGAACCCTCTTTTTCTTGTCCTCGTAAGGACGTTTTGACAGGGAAATAGACGCGCAAAGCTTGCCCAAAGTTGCTGCAGCTTGTGGGGTTTGAGCATGGGTTTCCACTGAATAATCTTTAAGCCCCCATGCTAGAGTGAATGGCAAAAGTCTTATTTTTAAGAATCTATGGCAAAAGTCTAGAGTGAATCGATGCATATCAGCATATGTTTTTGTTTCGAACAGGTGAATGCGTATTTAATTGCTTTTATATAATCGTGTGAATTCATATATCGTTTGTTTGTCTTAATACTTAGCAACTTTATGCATTATAAACAACCATCTTATGTTTAATCTTCTAATTTTTTGTAAACTAAATTCATGGGACTAGCCCGCCCATCGGGCGGGTCTTGAAGCTAGTACTACATATAAAGCATGAATAACTCTCTTTTCAAAATTTAAGACTTACAAGAAGTTAAGCATGATTTACAACACTTTAATGCACCCAATTTTTAGAATTACAGCAAAGTAAGCATATTGTACAACAAAATAAAGCGTGGTGTCATTTTAAGACCACTATCAAACAACATTAATGCTATTAAAAACACCCATTCACCAAAAATTACAAACATTTAAGCACAATGTACAATAGCTGCAACCGATTTTCAGATTTACAACAAAATAAGCATAGTGTGCAACAAAATAAGCATGATGTAATTTTCAGACTTATTTTCAGACTTACAATATTAATGCTATTAAAGTGGTCAATGTTATTAATGACTATAATGACTACTACTTACAAGAAAAGAAACATAGTATACAACACTTTAATGCACATAATTTTCAGACGTGCAAGACAAGAAGCATAGTGTACAACAAAACACAACATTATAGCCTAAGTATTGAGCAGGCGTTACTACTATTTAACTTGTGTAATATTACATCAATTAAGTGTACAGTACTGAATTAACACCCCTATTACCAAAAGAAATACAAATTATCGGATAATACGTATTGTGATAGTATTATGAGTGAGATTGAAGCAGCCAATAGTCGAAACCACATATATCCTGCCAGTGTATAACAGATTATCACTATGAGTGGGTAAGACACCAAGATAAGGTTTTTTATCAAAGTCGGGGAAGCAAACTTAATCAAAGAGTACAACTAAGATTGAATGCGGTGAAATGGTGGAGAAGATCGAAATTTGGAATTTCATGCTTGTTTCATGAAAATAAGACCACTATGGTGAACGGGCAATGGATCCCGCGAAGATGTCGGATTGAAGCCGGATAGAGAGCTTGTGTTGAGACGCAAGAATCAAGGAAACGGTGCTTATGAATGCCCGCAAACAGGCACGGGCCATGAGTTTCGAGCCCGAAGCGGTGCCATCGCAACGATTTAGGAAGACCGCAAGTGAGAGTCAATTCTCTAGCTAATACGAATTGCGTATGATTCCGTTAAAGTTATGTATTGTCAAGCAAGATAATGAAGCATGTGAAATAACATCGGCAAAAAATTATGCATCTAATCGAAAAATTCCTTTGTATGCGATTTAATTTATTTCGTGTCAAGAGGGTAGAATCGTCAGCCTGTGCCAGCGCGGGCAAGTAACCTCTGCTAGTGTCTCGCGCTGTTGTTATGGCACCGATTCAAATGTGAACTACAGATCCAATAAGACAGTGTCTCACGGCACGATGACAGTTGTTACAAGCTAACTACATGCTTACCTGATAGGAAATAATATAACACATGCGTAGTATTACCCATTAGTTGAGTGCTAGTTGTTGTCTTATGGAGTTTGACTCTGCATATACGCGCAAGAGACAACCACCGCTGCCTGTAAGAACGTTCCATATATGAGAGCTTTTGGTTAGAATTCTATAGGAGTCTACGTACCTAAGTTCGCATATTAACATGGCGCTTTTACGAATAGGTTTTGCTCCTAAAAATTGTGCTCTCATAAGTCACGCATCATATTAGATTCGGGGGTCTTTTCCATCCTTGTCAAATATAAGCATCTAAACTCATACAGAGATTATTTCTATGAATAAATTTGAATAACCCCTGTATAATAGTTTCAATTGTCTATACTTCAGCTACGCTAATTATTTCATGAATAATGGATACATTAAAAGGGGCAAAGCCATAAGACAAATGTTATGTCGAGATTTGCCTACCTTATCTAACATATCTTTTCAATTGTGATGAATATCCAAATGTATAGATCTTTCTCATTAGTATTTATCCCTATATGGTAGTTATAGTTACAACCCTAAGACTAATTGCTAAATATTATAGCCTTGCTTCCATCATCCCTGTAGATAGATATAGACTGGATGAGCTTTTATTTCACTTAGACATGCTAGGGAGGCAAGTAGTTATAGGTCACTAATCGGAAACTTATGTTGTTTCAGATAGGGTAGAGATATCAACCAAGTATTTACATAGACAAATAGCATTTCCAAAATTCCTAGATTTTTGATTATTGCTTAGCGCGTTGTATTAGACTTCCACCACGGTCGTTTATCATGACTACATAATATGACAAAAAGGTAACAGTAGATGCTTTTATAATTTTTTTTTTCAAAAATTTATGTACGTTTTTACACGTTTTTTACACCATTTTTATACACCACATTTTTTTTTATACACGTTTTTTATGCATGTTTTTATATCGGGATTTTCATACATAGCATATTTGTATACACATTTTTTATTCACGTTTTTATAAACACGTTTTTAATGCCACGGTTCTACACCACGTTTTTATACTTTCGCCAGTTTTTTGCGTTTTTCGCCAGTTTTTTTGCATTTTCGTCCAGTTTTCGCCCGTTTCGTCACGGTTTTTCAAATGTTTTCTCGTCCCGGGCTTTTCACCATTTTCATTTTCACCTGCTGGAGCAGGTTAACCTAACGGTCGTTAGGTTTATCATTGCACCGTTAGTCCTTTAGAGTAACGATCGTTTATCATGGCTACATACAATGACAAAAAGTAACAAGTTAGATGACTTTTATTATTTTTAAAATTTATGTACGTTTTTTACATGTTTTTGCACACATTTTTATACACGCTTTTATACACACATTTTTATACACGTTTTTATGCATGTTTTATACGGATTTTCATACATACATTTGTATACACGTTTTTATGCACGTTTTTATACACACGTTTTTTATACACACATTTTTATGCACGGTTTTACACACGTTTTTATAAACACACATTTACACACGTTTTTATACACACGTCTTTATACAGACATTTTTATATACGTTTTTATACACACGTTTTTTATACACACATTTTTACGTTTTTGTCTTTTTTTTACGTTTCGTCGGTTTTTTTACGTTTTCGTCGGTTTTTTTACGTCTTCGTCAGTTTTTTTACGTTTTCGTCCGGTTTTTCGTGTTTTTGTCCGTTTTTTCGCGTTTTCGTCCGTTTTTTCGCGTTTTCGTCCGATTTTTTACGTTTTCGTCCGGGTTTTCACGTTTTCGTCCGGGTTTTTATGTTTTTGTCAGTTTTTTTACGTTTTGTTAGTTTTTTTATGTTTTCGTCGGGTTTTTTTTACCTTTTGTCAGTTTTTTTACGTTTTCGTCGGTTTTTTTATGTTTTCGTCCGCTTTTTTATGTTTTCGTTAGATTTTTCACGTTTTCGTCATTTTTTTACGCTTTTGTCAGTTTTTTTACGTTTTCGTCCGTTTTTTTACGTTTTCGTCAGATTTTCCACGTTTTCGTTTGTTTTTCACGTTTTTGTCCGTTTTTTTACGTTTCGTCGGTTTTTCATGTTTTCGTCAGATTTTTCACGTTTTCGTCTATATTTTTTACGTTTTTGTCAGTTTTTTACTTTTTTGTCAGAAAGTGTGAAATAAGGGACGAAAACATAAAAATACAGACGAAAACATAAAAAATTTGGCGAAGACGTAAAAAATGGACGATAACGTGAAAAAACGGACGAAAAATTGAAAAATCGGACGAAAACGTAAAAAGCCGGACGAAAACACGAAATAATGGACGAAAACACGAAAATGGGACGAAAACGCAAAAAAAAGGGACAAAAACGTGAAAAAACAGACGAAAGCGTGAAAAAACTGACGAAAACGTAAAAAAATTGGATGAAAATGTGAAAAGCCGGACGAAAACATGAAAAACCGGACGAAAACGCGAAAAACTGGACGAAAATGCAAAAAAACTGGCGAAAACGCAAAAAAACTGGCGAAAACGTATAAAAACGTGTGTAGAACCGTGCATAAAAACGTGTTTATAAAAACGTGAATAAAAATGTGTATACAAATGTATGTATGAAAATCCGTATAAAAACATGCATAAAAACGTGTATAAAAATGTGTGTATAAAAATGTGTGAAAAAACGTGTAAAAAACGTACATAAATTTGAAAAATTATAAAAGTCATCTTACTTGTTACTTTTTGTCATTGTATGTAGTCATGATAAACGACCGTTAGTCTAAAGGACTAACGGTGCAATGATAAACCTAACGACCGTTAGGTTAACCTGCTCCAGCAGGTGAATCAAGTCACCGCTACACACAATGGACGAATTTAGCAAGTTTAGTGACACATTGGGAAAAAAAGAGAAAGCTACATACAATGAGAAAAAGTGGCAAGTTGCATACATTTTCAGATAATTTGCCCTTTTATGTATCCATTTTTCATGAAATATAAGTAGTATGAAAAACTTTACCTTTAATTATTTGAAATCCGAAGTTAAAATACCACTAATGGCGAATGAGAATTTTAACAAATAGCTAAAGCCTATACGAACATAGTAGGCCCAAAATAACCCAAAAGGCTAAAACTCAAACACACTTTGCCTAGAGAGTCAAACTCCAGGAAACAACTAGCATAACAGTTTTTCCTATCAGACTGTATTGTACAACTGTCACGTGTAAACACTTCTTTGGCATAGTGGTAATGCGGCGAGTATTTTGCTATGACATCTTGACATTACCTCATACCAAGATTCCCATGATATCAAAAGCCACGTCACATGTCATTCTTGTCTCATCCATAGGATGACTCTCACTTGGGTCTTCCTAAATCGTTGGATCATATCCATAGGGGTCTCACACAACCCTAAATGCAGCCCTATAAATACACATGCATTTCATGAAAAGAACCAAGTTCATCTTCTCCACATTTACACGCATTAAATCTTAGTTGTATGTGAGTGTCACCCCGACTTTAGATAAAAACTCTTATCTTGGTGTTCTTACCACTCAAGGGAAACCGAATATACGACTAGCCTAATCTCACATCATAAACTTACTCTAATCCTTGATTTACGTACCATACGTAAAGATAGCGCCATCTGTGGGACCATGCAAATACAAGCCATTTTACCGACATTGAAAAACCCAAAAATTTCATTTTTTTCATTACAAACATGAACAAAACCTTTATCTTACCTTTTTATCATAACTAAAAACTTCGTTTTAAAAACATGACGGATGTACAAAACAAGATTCATCTCAAAAGTAAGACAAACCTTGGCTAACCACCTCACATACACATGATTCAAACGTGCATACCAGGTAAGAAGCAAAATAGTGAGGGCATGAGAAATAGGTCCTAACAAACAAGGAACACTTCATACCTTCAGCAGACCTAGTAGTCATCACAGCCGTGATTGCTTCAGCAGACAGTTCGGTTTTTTCGGTTTCATATAAAAACCAAAAGCCGATCCGAAACTTTCGTTTTTTTAAACCAAAATCGCACCATTCGGTTTTAGAGTTGGCTCGGTTTATTTAGTAATTTTGTCAGTTTTTTGGTTTTGGGTTCGATTGTTCGGTTTTATTGCTCTCCCCTGCTTTCGCACAAGTCAAAAACCACAACCTCAAAATTTTTAAGCTAAAAAACATCAAAAAATCTATAGACATAATGAACACACAGAATATCATATGAATAAATGTTACATCAAATAATTCAGCTTAAATGATAAGAACCAAACAGGAGTATATATAAAGCATTCTTACTTTAAAAAGTTGCCAAGAAAAGACATAACTTACTTATCCTCCACAAGATGATGAGATAATCATATGTCCCTAGCCACAACCAACTCAAACCATATTCATTTTCATTTTCATTTAGTATTTCTATCAAGATAAAATAGAAAAAAAGAAAAAAAGGAAAATGAAAAAGCAAAGGCACCTCTTTATCTCCCTATCTTTAATCAGAAAACACTTGGTCATTGATTCCAGTTGGGCAGTGAATAAACAACTGGCTTTTCATTTTCATTTACATTATTTTTCATAATAATAAACCCACTATTTTAGTTTTAGTAAAACAATTGTCTATTTCATACTCATTTCATCTACTAATAGTAGATGCTTATCTTATTATTTTAGTATTTTCTAATAAATGCGAATTTATAAATCTAATAATTTTTTTTTTTTTAATTGTTTGGTTAAAGATTAAATGTATTTTCTTAAAACCATATCACATTTTCTTAGTAAATATTCATTAAGAGACATAAAAATTCAATTAGAAAATTATTCAAAAGTAAGAATGAGATATATTACTCGTCACATTAGAAGAACCAGTATTTGCTTCGTCCTAAATTATTTATCCACTTTTTTCTTTTGCGTTGTTTCAAAGTAATTATTCATTACTAAAATTAAATAAAAACGTCGAGTTTCTAAATATTTTATTAGATAGAATTATTATCACACAGTTTAGTAAATAAAACTGTCATTTTATAAAACTAATAAGTAAAAAAAGCAATCATTACTATTTTATAAAAATCCATATAAGACAATCATTTTGAGACAACAAAAACTACAACTTTCCATAAATACCACATAAATTAATATATTACAATAAGCTTATACTAAAAAAACAAAAAACTAATAATAAGGCCAATAATAATAAGGCTATTGATATCTACATATATAAATTTGATTCATACATATAAATAACATTTTATATTGACAAATATGCCCTTTAAATAAATATGACTAAAATATAAAAGAAGGCATAATGGTAAATTTATAATGATATTTATGTGTATGAATCAAATTTATGTGTAAACTTCAACACTCTACTAATAATAATTGTTATCCTTTCTTTATTAGTAGTAGTATTATTATTATCTCACTCATGTAAAAAAAAAAAGGCTTGTTCTTGATGTCTCTTTATGTTTCCAACAGCCTTATTATACACAGACAACACATTATAATACCAAAAAACCTCACACTTGTCTTTCTGTTTCTGTTTTTGCTCACCCTCACCTTTTTTTATCCCATTACCAAAAAAACAATGTAAATTTCCATTCTTTTTTTGCAGCTTATTACTTACTACATATTTCCTCAAGTGGGTATGCTGCAAGATCCATTTTTACCATTTTTAGCAAGTTTAAGTACTTTTAGCAAGTGGGTAGTTTCGATTTTGTGATAATGTCTTTGAATTGTAAGTTAAATGGTGGAATGTTGACTAATAGTAATAAGCCAAACATGAGGAAAGCTGGCTGGAGAAGGAAAAGATTGGTGTTTTTCTTGTGGGGTTTGGTTTTTGTTATTGGTTTTGGTTTGTTTTTGTTTAATGGTGTTTTGAGGAAGAATATTGAGGTTGTAAGAAGATGTGAAGAGGATAAAGGTTTGGTCTTGGTTGAGGAGCATTTTAATGTTAGTGAAATGGTTCTTCATGAGCTTGCTTCTTCATTCTTTGAATCTGATCAGGTTTTGCTTTTTTGTATCTTTTTTTTTACTGTTTGATTTGTGTATTTTAAGTATTGTTAGCTTAGTTAGTTGTAAAGATGGAAATGAATGGGTTAAACTAGTATAAGCTATAGTTGTGCGAAAATTGTCTTTCGAAAAAAAAGTAGAAGCTATAGATGGTGAAAATTGCAAATGGACTACAGCTGTTTGTAAACTTAGTGTCAAGTACAAGATTAAGACTTGTAGGGCTTAATTAGCTGTAAAGATGGAAATTAAATTAGTAGAAGCTACAGTTAGATTGTGTTGGATAGGTGTGCGAAAAAATTGTCTTTCGAAAAAAAGTAGAAGCTATAGATGGCGAAAATAGAAGATAGACTCCAGTTGTAAAAAACCTAGTCTCAAGTACATTAGTTTGCTTTTTCAGCGTCTTATGGCGTGATTAGGGTGATTGATATACTTTAAGCATATAATCTTGTCAGTTGTAGAGGGGTATCTGGGATTGCTTATTTAAACGGCTTATATGTTTATCGGGGTTGTTGCATGCGGATAAACAGATTTGAGTGTTTAGATGAAGAATAGTGACAATGCTTATCTTCTTATATTTGAGTGAAATAAGTGGTTTGAGATTGCTTATTTCTAATTAAATGTTATGGTGGATTCAAAATTAATAGTTTACCCGTAGGATGAAGTAAGTTGTTTTGAATAAGCTGATTATCTGCTAATAAGCTTAAGTTTTTTATATAAGCAAAAGCCCAAAGAGACTGAATTTGGTACTGCAGCTTAGAAGTGTGACATGACGATATGTAGATGACTAGATGGTGCTAGAATTTAGGCTTTAAATGTTCGTTTGGAATCTAAAAAGCCTAAGTTGGTTAGTTGTCATAAAACCTTACTGATAGGCAGAATCTGTTTTACTCGTGTCGTCTAATTAAATTACTAGGTATTAATCAAGTACGTAATCTGAAGGAATATCTAGAACTGTAAGATGCCAATTATGTTCTGATTCTTGTTTAAATTTGCAGACGACTACCCTGAAATGTACCAAACAATTCGGAGATGAAATGCCGACAAAACATGACATTACTTGTGTTCTCGGAGTGCCAAATCATGCACAAAATGTGGAAATGTGGGGCCAATGCCCTGTACATGATAGTAAAGCTCCTATGGCAAGTAGCTCATCAATGCTTGGTGACAGTTCTGTATCGGTTTTACAGAAAAGAGTACAATCAACAACATTTGTAGACCTTGCAAGAGAGCATATGTTGGCGCTTTTTATAATGGCATTATGTTTTTTGATTCCTTATTTATGGATGAACCGTAAAGGCAAGGTGCAGAAGAAAGAGCATGGAAAGTGGATGAAGAAGCTTCTACTTGTGCTTGTGTTACTTGGAGTTATCGGATCGATTTGGTTATATTGGGTTTTAAACCAAGGTATTAAAGAAAGAAGAGAAGAAACTTTAGCAAACATGTGTGATGAACGAGCACGTATGTTACAAGATCAATTCAATGTGAGCATGAATCATGTTCATGCTCTCGCTATTCTTGTCTCCACCTTTTATCATGGGAAACAACCTCCTGCTATTGATCAAGTAATTATTTCATACAATTTTTAGAATATTGTTCGACTTTTTGTCAAAAGTTTGTAAATCAAGATTTTTTTTTTTTAATTTTTTTTATTTTTTATTTTTTTTTATTTTTTATTTTTTATTTTTATTTTTTATTATTATTTTATTTTTGCCCCTCTACAGAAAACTTTTGGGGAGTATACAGATAGAACATCTTTTGAGAGACCATTAACAAGTGGCGTCGCGTATGCTCTAAGAGTGCGTCATATTGAAAGGGAACAATTTGAGAGAGAACATGGTTGGACTATAAAAAAGATGGAAACTGAAGATCAAGATCAAACATTGGCTCAAGAGTGCGACCCTCAGAATCTTGAGCCTTCACCTATTCAAGATGAATATGCTCCGGTTATCTTATCTCAAGAAACGGTTTCTCATATTGTCTCTATTGATATGATGTCTGGAAAGGTATCATAACTTCATTGAGTTATCAGATTGTATGATTATTTAGGGTCATGTACTCCTTAAATAATTAGAAACTGCCAAACACTCGTACAACACATTATTGAAAACACTATCTCCTGCAACCCGTTTCATTCTTGGCTAGTTCCACTAATTTTTTTTCTTTTTCACTTTCTTTAGGAAGACCGTGAAAACATTTTGCGAGCAAGGGCGTCCGGAAAGGGAGTCTTGACATCTCCCTTCAAGTTATTAAAATCAAACCACTTAGGTGTTGTACTTACCTTTGCTGTTTATAACACTTATCTTCATCAAGATGCCACACCAGAACAACGAATTAATGCCACTGTGGGGTAAGTTTGATGTCAGTACATCATTCTCATTTGTAAAGATCTGCCTCATTATAAATTGAAACTTTTGTCACCTTTTGTAATGTAATAGGTATCTTGGTGCATCTTATGATGTCCCGTCACTGGTTGAGAAGCTTCTACACCAGCTAGCAAGCAAACAGACCATTGTGGTGAATGTTTATGACACAACAAATATTTCTGCAGCCATTAACATGTATGGCCCTGAGGAGACTGATACAGGTTTACTTCACATCAGTAGCCTTGACTTTGGTGATCCTGCTAGGAAGCATGAAATGCGTTGCAGGTTATAAACTGACTTAGTTTTTGACATTTTTATATTTCAAGAAACCGGACCCACTTGAATTTATGTTTCTTAAATTGGCTTTTGCATTGTAACAGGTTCAAGTTGAGGCCTTCACCACCTTGGATGGCAATATGTGCATCGGGTGGGGCCCTTATAATCACTTTGCTTCTCGGTCATATCTTTAATGCAGCTATAAACCAAATTGATTCAGTAGAGCGTGATTACCGTAACATGATGGAGCTCAAAGCTCGCGCTGAAGCTGCAGATGTAGCAAAGTCTCAGGTACATTTAAAAACACTTCATATCTACTTTCTTTTTCTTTATTTTTTTACCATAATTACGAAAAATCTTTCTTATTTCTTCTTGTTTTATTGTAGTTTCTTGCAACGGTTTCACATGAAATCAGGACCCCGATGAATGGTGTTTTAGGTAACTTGTAGACCTTATGTAGTTCATAGATGCTATTTAATGTTCTTGGGAGTGTAATATTGTAAAATTTTGGTATCAGGCATGCTGCAGATGCTTATGGACACAAATTTGGATGCGAAGCAGTTGGATTTTGCACAAACTGCCCATGCCAGTGGAAAAGATTTAATCAAGTTAATTAACGAGGTTCTGGATCAGGCGAAAATTGAATCAGGAAGGCTTGAGCTTGAGGCCGTCCCTTTTGAGCTGCGAACCATTCTTGATAATGTTTTATCACTATTCGCAACAAAATCTCAAGAAAAAGGGATTGAGGTAGATACCTATTTTACAATTATTTTTCCGATTGATTTAGTACTATAACACTTTTTCTCTAGTTAGAATATAATTTGTTTCTTGTGGACGAGCAGTTAGCAGTGTATGTATCTAATCAACTCCCTGAAGTTGTTGTTGGCGATCCTGGACGTTTCAGGCAAATAATCACAAATCTAGTGGCAAATTCACTCAAAGTTAGCACCTTTTTTCCTCTTTATTTACAATTTATCTACACTACTGTGTGAGGTTTGTACTTCCTTTTTACATTTTGTTGTGTTTTTGCAGTTTACACATGATAGAGGCCACATATTCGTGTCGGTGCATCTAGCAGATGAAGTGTTATGTGAACTTGACATGAAAGATGACATGCTTAGAAAAATCTTAGCCTCTGTTCACGGGTCACAGTCAAACGTAGCATGTGATACTTTAAGTGGACTTCCTGTTGTTGATAGGAAGAAAAGTTGGGAAAATTTCGAGAATGTCAAAGATTCGATAAATGAATCAGAAAAGATTAAGTTATTAGTGACTGTTGAAGATACGGGTGTTGGGATCCCAATAGATGCACAAAGCCGTATCTTTATGCCTTTTATGCAGGCTGATAGTTCGACATCAAGAACTTATGGTGGGACGGGGATTGGGTTGAGCATCAGTAAGCGATTGGTTGGGCTAATGAATGGTGAAATTGGTTTTGTTAGTGAACCGGGTACTGGAAGTACTTTCTCGTTTACAGCTGTTTTCATGAGAAAAGAAACAAGCTCTCTTGATACCGTATTGCAGCAGTATCATCCAGCCATAGCAGAGTTTCGGGGACTAAGGGCGTTGGTCATTGATTGGAAAAACATAAGAGCGGAAGTCACAAGATACCATCTTCAAAGAATGGGAATATCTGTCGAAATCACATCTAATTTTGACTCTGCACAATCTTTCCTACCTGAAAGGTAAGTTATTTACTCAATGGGACGACGGGAATTTTCTTTACAAAAAATTTAATCATTTTTTTTTTTCTTTTTTTCTTTTTTTCTTTTTTGTAGTGATTCAACTGGTTTTGCAATGATTCTGGTTGACCAAGAAGTTTGGGATAAAGAAACTGGTCTAGCATTTCTGCGTAGCCTTAAAAGTAGCACAAAAGTATTTCTGTTGGCTAACTCTGTAAGCCCTACTATACAAGACGAGATTAAATTAGCCAACTTGGTGGCAACCGTTGTGACCAAGCCTCTAAGATTAAGTGTCTTGATATCTTGCTTTCAAGAAACGGTTACAGTAGGAAACAAGAGAGCTGTAGCGAGAAGAAAACCATCAACCCTTGGGACTTTATTACGTGATAAAAGAATCTTGGTGGTTGATGATAATATTGTCAATAGACGAGTGGCAGAAGGTGCACTAAAGAAATATGGAGCTATTGTCACTTGTGTGGACAGTGGAAAGGCTGCTTTAGAGAAGCTTAAACCGCCTCATGCTTTTCATGCCTGTTTCATGGATCTCCAAATGCCCGAAATGGATGGGTAAAAACCTCTTTCCCTTTGTTTTCATGGCCGCATGCCTAAAATACCCTTCAATTACGACAAAACTGATTTTGGTGTTTTATGTAGGTTTGAAGCTACCAGACAAGTTCGCAGAGTAGAGAGTGAGGTTAATGAACAAATCAAATCTGGTGAGGCATCAATCGAAACATCTGCAAATGTGAGTCATTGGCATACACCAATTTTAGCAATGACAGCAGATGTCATTCAAGCTACAGATGAAGAATGTATGAAGTGTGGAATGGATGGGTATGTTGCGAAGCCATTTGAGGAAGAACAGTTATACTCAGCCGCAGCCTGTTTTTTTGAGTCTGGTTGATGGTTTAAATGGTCTAGCATAGTCGGTTGCATCGGGTGACCTAGTTAACAGATAGTTCGGTTTTAAAAGTCTGGTATATGGCTGTGGGTTTGGCTCATGGTCCAGCCGAGTGGGCTGCATAGGCTGACCTAGTTAACTAATGGTGTTAACAGTCTGGTTAGATGGCTGCTGGTTCTTTCCCTACAGTATGAGTAACATTGCAATTTTCGCAGCATCATACTCATTGCTGTTCTTGCCATGGTAAATTGTCCACCTACTGATTGTTACATCAAAAAGATACTTTTATTGGGAAAAAAAAGATTCTTACTTGGTTAATCCTATCATTATTTTTGTTTTGCGGGCGGTAAGAATCTTCAAAATTTTCAAGATTTGGTCATGCTATTGTGTTTAATAGTTTTGCTTTTAACTTTCAGTGGTGAGGAGCATGAGATCTGCATACAAGTCTTTGTTAATAAATTCGGCGTAGTAAACAGCTTGTGGACTTGTAAGTCTTTTATGTGGCATTGTCCCTCAGAGCAGGTTTGAGGCTTTAACTTTTGCCAAATAATGGCATAACATCGAGGAAGTGGTTGACCAAGAAATCTGCACGAAATAATTTCTTGTTTCAAGACTTGAGAAATCTCACCTAATGATGAAAAAATCTGCATCGCTGGTTCTTGCTCGTACAAAAATTGACACGGGTCCTAATGTATATTATGATTGATAGTTGCTATTCTTGTTGTGTGTTGTTTGTACATTAGAGTATTAGTATCTAACAGAGAGGCTTATCGCTGTAAAAGCTTTGAAAGAAAGCTGGATTGTAATTGAGTTTTGTACAATAGAACATGTAAATTGAATTCGATTCTTTGCCAGATATAACTAATTTACCTTGCGTTTTTATTTTTATTTTTCTGTACATCTATTTCGGCATATTCGGTTGATTTGCTTTGAGGCGACTTTTACAGAGTTTGTGTAAATTTTGGGATGCTTTACATCATGAAACTTGTTTTTGTGATGCACCGATAGGTACATTTGCTAACCATACTGATAATGTAGGACATCGAAACATGTCGGTAAATAATGCTACTTATATATAAACTCACATGTTACTAATTGCAGATGCAATGAAAATGCAGCACATTTTTATAAAATCTGGAATACCCATTACTTATTTACCAATATTACATCAATTTATATTCAGAAATTAGACCTTATTTAAAGCATGTCTTAGTGACTTGCTAAATTGGTGTATGAGTCCAATTAAGACTACCAACATGTACAATTGTTTGGAACAACTTAGGCATGCCATGAAACACAACATCCTTAAACTCTTTCCATTTAGGATCATACTTAACCAAACTCCCTCCTCTATACTCCATCAATATTTCACCATTCTTCAACACACACAAAACCCGAACCATCTTCTCGTGCATTGCTTTTCGCCATATCCCATAATCATGACTCGGGACTTTAGCCAAATACGCCCCATGAATATCAAAACGCTTCATCCACGACTCTTTGACATCGTACTCTTTCATTACCCAAATCTCTAACTTCCCATAACCACATGACACAGCCGCAGCTAGACACCCGTCAATCACGGTTAAGTGATAGTTACTCCGGTTAACGGGCTTGGAAACGAGCTTAAACTGCTCGTCTTTCAGGTCGAATGACACAATAGTTCTACCTGTAAGCCCACCTAAGCCACCTAGCCGGCCTGGACGGCTAACCCAATGTAGTCTACCATTCACAACAACCACGTCCTTTGCTTGCCTATCAAGCTGATAAGGTGCTTTCCCAAGACATCTCCAACTATTGTTCGACTTTGGTTCACCTATGGTTAGAACATGAACCTCGGATCTTGGGTAACTCCTATGGTTTCGGATTAACCTACGTGGAGTTCTATAGTACACAATCCTAACAACCTTGTACTCATTAGTAACAGGATGAAACCCGAACCCAAACAACACCTCCTGGTCTTGAAACTGCCTACATTTTGGCAGCTCAAGATAGTTTCTAGTAAACGGGTTAAACACGTAGACTGGTTCACCAAAAAGCGAATCAGACAAACATAACAAACCATTGCACGAGCCAACAACATTGAATTCTGGCATGGAATGACAAAATGGTGTTGATATCTTTTTAACAATCTTATCAGCACCATGATCACCATCATACTCAACAAAAGAAAGCTGGTTACGAATTGGATAATCACAATGAAACACCAAAATGGGGTCTGCTTTTGCTACCACGGCTTTATGTAGCCGTGGTAGCTCAGGGTCGTGTGACATAGCGTAACACGACCTGCAGACGAATCTGAATTTAATGAGTGATGATATTGGAAGCCTTACGAGAACATCCAAAAGTACATCTCTAGGTAAAATATCAAACCCAGAGCCAGTGTTACCAGAACTAGTAGTATTAACGTAACACTGGCTCAGGGTTTGTTTTCTTATGACGATCATTTCTTGATCGTCATCGTTTGCTAGCTTTGGTTTCTTGTTTCTGGGTTCGTGTAGAAGGCCAGAATCCATGAGCCCGGAAACAAGAAACCAAGAGAAGATAAAAGAGGGAGATATCAAGAAAATTTGGAGAAAATAAGCAAAAGCAAAAGATGCTTTTGTGACATTGAGAGACGGAAAGCACAAGGAAAAATAATATAGCTGTAAGGTGTTGAAATGTGATAGTAACAATGCTAAATGTGACTTGTACAATGTGTATTAAATTTTGTAGGCTATATTATATTTTGATATTTGGCTAGTTTGAATAACATTGAAGTTGATGGGGTCCATCATTGAATAATAATTTGTATGCATATGTGACAAAAGTCCACCTTTTTTCCATTAAAAACGGATGTTGGGACAAAAATTTCAGGCTGAGAAGATAATGACTATATTGTGATGCAAAACTTTACTGTATAATACATTTATG
>LBNU01034997.1:153742-181351 GCA_014162995.1 Artemisia annua
CACATTTTTATAAAATCTGGAATACCCATTACTTATTTACCAATATTACATCAATTTATATTCAGAAATTAGACCTTATTTAAAGCATGTCTTAGTGACTTGCTAAATTGGTGTATGAGTCCAATTAAGACTACCAACATGTACAATTGTTTGGAACAACTTAGGCATGCCATGAAACACAACATCCTTAAACTCTTTCCATTTAGGATCATACTTAACCAAACTCCCTCCTCTATACTCCATCAATATTTCACCATTCTTCAACACACACAAAACCCGAACCATCTTCTCGTGCATTGCTTTTCGCCATATCCCATAATCATGACTCGGGACTTTAGCCAAATACGCCCCATGAATATCAAAACGCTTCATCCACGACTCTTTGACATCGTACTCTTTCATTACCCAAATCTCTAACTTCCCATAACCACATGACACAGCCGCAGCTAGACACCCGTCAATCACGGTTAAGTGATAGTTACTCCGGTTAACGGGCTTGGAAACGAGCTTAAACTGCTCGTCTTTCAGGTCGAATGACACAATAGTTCTACCTGTAAGCCCACCTAAGCCACCTAGCCGGCCTGGACGGCTAACCCAATGTAGTCTACCATTCACAACAACCACGTCTTTCGCTTGCCTATCAAGCTGATAAGGTGCTTTCCCAAGACATCTCCAACTATTGTTCGACTTTGGTTCACCTATGGTTAGAACATGAACCTCGGATCTTGGGTAACTCCTATGGTTTCGGATTAACCTACGTGGAGTTCTATAGTACACAATCCTAACAACCTTGTACTCATTAGTAACAGGATGAAACCCGAACCCAAACAACACCTCCTGGTCTTGAAACTGCCTACATTTTGGCAGCTCAAGATAGTTTCTAGTAAACGGGTTAAACACGTAAACTGGTTCACCAAAAAGCGAGTCAGACAAACATAACAGACCATTACACGAGCCAACAACATTGAATTCTGGCATGGTATGACAAAATGGTGTTGATATCTTTTTAACAATCTTATCAGCACCATGATCACCATCATACTCAACAAAAGAAAGCTGGTTACGAATTGGATAATCACAATGAAACAGCAAAATGGGGTCTGCTTTTGCTACCACGGCTTTATGTAGCCGTGGTAGCTCAGGGTCGTGTGACATAGCGTAACACGACCTGCAGACGAATCTGAATTGAATGAGTGATGATATTGGAAGCCTCATGAGAACATCCAAAAGTACATCCCTAGGTAAAATATCAAACCCAGAGCCTGTGTTACCAGAACTAGTAGTATTAACGTAACACTGGCTCAGGGTTTGTTTTTTTATGACGATCATTTGATCGTCATCATTTGCTAGCTTTGGTTTCTTGTTTCTGGGTTCGTTTACGCGACCAGAATCCATGAGCCCGGAAACAAGAAACCAAAAGAAGATAAAAGAGGGAGATATCAAGAAAATTTGGAGAAAATAAGCAAAAGCAAAAGATGCTTTTGTGACATTGAGAGACGGAAAGCACAAGGAAAAATAATATAGCTGTAAGGTGTTGAAATGTGATAGTAACAATGCTAAATGTGACTTGTACAATGTGTATTAAATTTTGTAGGCTATATTATATTTTGATATTTGGCTAGTTTGAATAACATTGAAGTTGATGGGGTCCATCATTGAATAATAATTTGTATGCATATGTGACAAAAGTCCACCTTTTTTCCATTAAAAACGGATGTTGGGACAAAAATTTCAGGCTGAGAAGATAATGACTATATTGTGATGCAAAACTTTACTGTATAATACATTTATGAAGAATTTGCAAAAACCATCCCTGTATTTGTCCAAATATCCAAATTGCAAACATAATCGCTATAACTTTGAACGTGCAGCCGAAGTTCATGCGGAGAACTTTGGTGTGAAATCATCGGGTCCTGAAACGGACTAAGCCTGCATTTACGAAGTTTCATATATCTCATGCCAGTAACGATAATTGCACACAAAAGTTCCCACTTTGACTACGCTTGCACTTTCGAAGTTATGGATGCATTTGCAATTTAGACAAACCACATGGATGGTTTTTGCAATTTACTCTATATTTATTTGTATATTTCTTCAAGCTAACTCCAGGAAATAAGGTAGATTAGCATAACTATAAACTTTTTTCTAATCTTGCCTTTGATACTTTATTTTTATTTGAAGGTGGGTTAGTAACCATCATGACTTTTGATAAGCCTTTTTGTTTGATTATTTCAAAAAGCTATCTACATTCACACACAAATCTAAAACCACTTTGACTTTTTCACTTTCTTTTTAAGCTTTACAGGTCAATGAAACTACTTTTTATTTCAAAATCAACATTTAGGTAAACTTTTGATTAATTATGTCAAAAATTCAAGTTTGAAAATACAGATTGTTAAAACAAAAAGTCGAAAAAAGGTTTCTAGGACAATCGTTAGTGCATATGGTAACAATACCAAAGGCTATAGTCCGATGGCGAAATGTAGTTAATGCATTAAATACAATACCACCGATTCGGGACTTTGGCTAACGGTTAACGAGCCAGCTAGCCTGTGATGTCGGATATGGTTTAAGGACAGAAATGTTTGATGCAGGTTCATGGCACCAATGGAAAACCTACCCATGTGGATATGAAATATATTGTTGTTCAATTGTGACACCTTCCACATGATCCAACACAAACTACAGCCATATTTGGATCTTGCTACATTATTTTCCTGTAAAGTTCACTTCTTTTGTCATATATATAAACCCCTTCTGTTTCTGTCATTGCCCTTTCACTCTCTACTCTGATCTCTCTTTAACAATTCTTACAAAAATGTCACCTTTTCTGCTAAAGATTTTGCTCCCAGTTTTGCTTCTTGTGGTTATATTCACACAACAATCTAGTAAGTTTCCTAATTCAGTTCTCAATCTGCATAGTTCAAATTTTAAAAGATTCAAGATTTTGTTGGTTTTTTTTAGTGTTTCTTTATATATACATGCACACATTGTGTACACAATGTGTACAGAAATACATATAATAAGATATTGTTTTCACCAATCTCAAAAAACTGTTACTTTCAGTTTCTTATTCCATCTTCCACAATGCCCATGTGCATTTTAATCCAATATGAGTTTATGCAACTGAACAATATATATACAATGGCCCCATTGAGCCTGCAAGATCATACTAGCCCCCCTCCTATCCATATTTTAACTACATAAATATACATACTTTATACACTTGTGGCCCCACCCTCAAACCAGATCAGATACTGTATACAAAATTGAATGCTTATTTAGTTTTGTTACTTCAGTATTTTACTAACTGTAACTTTTTTTGTGGGTTAAATTGTGGTAAATTTACAGAAGGGGATTTTGAGCAATGGTGCATAGCAGATTCACAGGCATCAGATGCAGAATTACAGGCAGCATTGAATTATACTTGTGGAGAAGGAGGTGCAGATTGTAGTAAAATTCAAGAAAACCAGCCTTGTTATCAACCAAATACGCTAAAAGACCATGCTTCGTTTGCTTTTAATGCTTATTACCAAAAGTTTAAGCATAGTGGTGCCTCTTGTTACTTCAACAGTGCCGCCATGACCACTGAAAAAGATCCCAGTAAGCACTATTTTCTTGATTCCTATGCATAAATCTAAATATTACGATGTAGAAAGATTCGTCATCACGCCCATGTGATTAAAGAAAGGATATATATCTTTACTTATTAAAACGTATAGGTTAAGTTAGATCTTATTTATGAAACTTTTGTTTAGTCTAAAGAGGTCATCCATGTTCGTCGATTAAGCTATTCTTTTACTACTTTATTCTAATTCCATTTTCTTTGCCTTTCATCCATCCTTTTGAATTTCTTAACTTTTAAAGCATGGAAACAGACCCCTTGAGTCACATGCCTATTTTATCTTTACAAGTATTAATAATTACTTCTCGTTTTCTGATTGGTTGTTTACTCATTCTGACAGGTTATGGTTCATGCAAGTATGATTATACTCCTTGATGCAATAGGAAAACAGATTAAGAAGACAAGTTACATACGGATGTTTAACTTTTGTCGCTTTCTTAATTCATTTACTAAAGTCCTGAAAAGATTCTTTGTTTGATAGCTAAATGTTGTAATGTTAATGGTTCTAGCCAAACTTTACTTTGTTGATTTTTTATTCCAAGAAATTTCGCGCAAGAGACTTACAGTACAAACAAACATAGCGACACAGCAGAAGAGAAACAAATGTAACTGAACTTGCAACCTAAAGAAAAGTACCTGTTAACATGAGCATGAGTGGCTTACTGCAATCATCATGTGGTAGTAGCTATTAGAACATACCATATGCAAGAGAGAAAATAATCAGATGAAAGCATAGCTTAAATTGAATTCGATTTGATGATATAGAATGAATCGAACGGGAGCTAATTTAAACATATATTTGAATTCTCCAACATGAAAATATCATGTGAAGAGTTCAGATTTTCATTTACATCTATAAAACGATAATCATACATGTCTCTCTACTTATTGTACTTAAAACACATGTAAAAGAAAAACCCTCATGAAATTATGAAAGGATTTTAATGCAGCCATTAAAATCAAAAGGGCCATTATTTCAAGGGTCACTCGTCTTCAGGGTAAAGCATAGTTAAAACAACAAGCTTCCCCAAGCGGCAATAAATGCAAACCCACCAAGTGGGGCCAATTTGGCGTATGTCCTGTCTTCAAGGTACGCCACCGCGTAACACCTGCAACATTGAAGACCACATTTTCATCTTTGACTAGTAAACAAGACATGGAGACATGACAGTATGACACATGGCGTTGTAAATAAGAGTTGAGAAATTGCAACAAACAACAAAGTAAAGAATCACAATGGGCCAAACAACTTATAGCATCAAATCGACTGGATCAAGTGTGATGAACCAAAGATTTATGCCCAATTAAACCAATATCAAAATCTCACACTCGTCGATAACAAGCTTGCAGTACCTTGAATTGCATCAATTATAGAAACAAAAATGAGAACAAGTTATTCTAACATATATCGATGGCCTAATCATCATATAAACCAGTGGTAGGAATGTTAGATCTATCACACAAGCACATAGATGAGTTGTGTGTTGGGAATTTAGGCGTGTGTGTGAGTGGTAATAATAAAAAAATCTGGATATATTCGGGTATCACGAAATCCTCAATTGGATACTGTAATTCAAAGAATTGCACTTTGTTTCTAAGACACGGGAGAATTACATACATTTCCCCACCCAAATTTTATAATTACAAATACACCCGATGCTCATGAGTTGAACAATTAATTTCAAATAATTTGATTATGCATTATGAACGCTACCTTACTGATTAATATGACAATTAATTTCGAAAATATTGATTATGCATATGAACACAAGTTCATGAACCACTAAAAAGAAATTAAAAACACAATTTTGTTTTCTAAGGTTGTTTTCTGTTGGGTTATTAAGGAAACAGTTTGTAGGTTTAAGTTTTTACCACGTAGATTTGGAGTTGTTTAAATGGGAATCCATGTTTACTTTCTTTAGTTTGACTTCATGTTGTGTTCCATATAAAATGTATATTTTTATCTGGGAGTGGGATTTTGAAGAAATGAGAGCTTGTGACACGTGAATTTACATTGTGAAATGTTTCTTGAAGATGAATAGAAAAGGGCATAATAGTCATATGTCAAATATCTTTATATAAAAATAGATAATATGGGTATTATGATAATTAGATGTATTAAATTGGGTATATTTGTAATTACAATTTTTGAGTGGGGAAATATGTAATTAGTGTAGTTTTAATGGGGATATATGTAATTACCCCAATCTTTTATACTAACGTAACCAAAAGTTAGTTAAATTTGGTTAAAAGTGGTTGGCAGGAAGATTCACAACGGTTGGTAAAAGATGTGTCTTTTTGTGGGAAAAACGGGAAAAACAAGGGGCACTGCCCCCTGACCCCCGCACTTGGTTGAGGCGGTATCAAGCTAGTTAGAACGAGTGTGAACTCCGCACCTCCCGACTCGACTATGAGCTAAACCTGAATAAGCCCGTGACCTCAAGTAAATCACAATTACACAAAATATAAGTGATGACACTAATATCACCAACATTGTGTGCTAAGGAGGTGTTTGGATTGCTTACCAAATTATCTTTTGTTACGACAGATAATCAGTTTTGACTTCTGAGTGTTCAGAAGGAGGCAAGCTGATTGTGATTGTCTACTTACTTAAGGGTGAGATAATTAGTTTCAGAGTTGCTTTATCGTTACTTATTTTTTACCTCTCAAGTCCATAAATAATCAGAATAGATACACAATCATACAGCTGATTATCTAATCATATTGTCTTGTTACACCAGAGGCAAACTTAAACAACATTTTCTGCATTGTGGTACTGGCTATGATTATTTCAAAAAGCATAACATGCATAATGCGAGATCCCAAACGCCCCTAAATACATCTGAAAAACAAAGCTATTGTAAACAGTAAGGTTTCCCTAGAAGAAATATTGACTTCTCATTGTACGTCAGTAAAAAAAATATTAGTCCCTCATCCACGAGTGTCATGTATATGTATGTGTATCAATAATATTACTAATGTACTAATATTAGCTTGTCTTATAACCAGGTTGTCGCTGGTTAAAATCCAAAATTACCGTCCCATGTACTATATTCGGATCATGACAATGAAACATTAATGAGAGCATAAAACTAGAACTTACGTCCCGGAGAAGGCAATGATCCCAGTAGCCAATAGCCCTCCAAACTACAATTCACAAGAACAAACGAAACAATGAACATAAAAAATCCACTAAATTGGTCCAAACAGAAGCAAACTTGGACAGTGCAAGAACTCATAAACAAACACAAAACAAAAATGTAACTTCTCAAACACCCTGTAACAACACTATTTTCTCCGACAAGGTGTCATGATAATACATACATCCTTCGTCCAATAATCTTATAATCAGTACAACCACTTTCATTTGCAACTTATGCATGAGTCCATTTCAATAGTTGCACGATATTATTAGCAGGTTTTAAGGCATCTGACAAAAGCAATTAACTGTAATTAGACAATCTACCTACTTTGCAACCTCAGCCAACTACAGGAGGACCAAAGGATACAAAATCCACACCAGCAAGTAGTATGTTGAAAATAGTGGGTCAAGCAGGGATTTTGTAGATATGCTTCTAAGGTGATTATTGCAACTTCAAGTCATAATAATCAGTTTAGAGGGTACGTGAAAAACGTCAATATGATTTTAACTATCATCAAAATATGAGGGTTATAAGCACTTATTAATAACCAGGCTAGATAAGCACTTATAAATTCTTAATTAGCCAACATGTTTTTATTCCTTTCGCGTTTGATACTTTTGGTTTCCTTGCACCTGAGATAGTGGAGCTCCTCAACAGAGTCCAACGAGTTATGCATAGCAATGTTATGACACCTAGATCCTCAAATGTTGTTTTCAAAAGAATTAGTTTTGCAATCCGAAAAGGGCTAGCAGCACAACTTGTTACTCGTTTGCCTTTCACCTCTATGTAAATTCTAATAGTGACCGAATGCTAATATATGAAATTAGCCAAGGCCTTGATCAAACAACTATATGTACACACATTTTATTCCAATTATTCAAGTCACTATAATCACTTTCAAAACACGAATTCCACCGGACTCACAAATCATAAAACCAACATAAAACAACTTACAACATTCGGGTTTTTCGCAATAGGAGCACCAAGCAATGCAGCAGTATGCACCAAATGATACAAACTTGCAGTATTCCAAACCTATCAACAAAACAATCAAAACACTTATTACACATTAGTTCAATATAAATCTATTCGATTTCGAGTATTCAACATTATTAACTAACCTCTTTATAAGTAGGATTAGTTGGCTTAAACCCATGAGCACCATATGTCCCTAACCCAAGTGCAGCCATACCTGTCATATCAAACATCAAGATTTTCAAGATTATCATTCTTGATCACCATTCATCAAAAAGTCAACTTTTTTACCATCAATTTTTATAAAAGATTATACTTTTAACATGGGTTTTGGATAACTTACCAGAAATTGCAGCAACTTTGTGCCATATTAATGGATTCATTGTTTGATCTTGGGTTTATAGAATCACAATTTTTTTTTATAAAAATGTTGTTTGGGTTTTGACTTTAAAAGTATACAACTGAATTCATGGTGAGGAGTTGAGCAAATATTACTATGCTACCCTTTGACTTTTTGGATTGTTACTTTTGCCACCATAGTTTATAGTTCTTTCAACTATATCCTCTAACTATATTCTGGAAGCAATCTCCCTACTATCGAGTTTACTAGAGTAAGGGTATTACGATTTACATCTTGCCTCCCATATCCTGCTCTGGCGGGATGATACGCGTTGACATGTATAGCCGAACCGAATTCATGGAGAATGGGTCAACACTATATTACGGTCTTATTTAGTACTGCATTTGTGGCCTATCATGCGTGACTTGATTTTAGCTTTCGTTTTACATTCACATTTCTGTTCTCATAGGATTAGTGGGTATAAGTAGTTAGGATATGGCAGTTTATTTTCTTTTGTTGTTCATATATAATCTTTAAACTGGGTTAAGATATAAAGATAAGAAAATTGGTTAAAGAGTAGTTCTAATTTAGTTGTTATATTGCTAGTTACTTTATTTATTGTTTTAGAAAAGGGATCATCTCAGATCAATCTTCAGTACAAGAATAAGCATTCCTTTTTTTTTTTTTTTTTTTTTTTTTTTTTTTTTTTTTTTTTTTTTTTTTTACTATGTCATGCGTGTTTAGATGGATGAATCGGATTCAAATAGATAACATTTGAATTTCGTCTTTTAGACCATAGATCCGGATCATTCAAATTATCTCAAGATCCGAACCAGCCAGAATTAAACATTGATGTACTTACCATTTTACCAATAAAATGTATTGGTTTCATTTAATTCATTATGTTCATGTTTTATAGAGTTGTGTTTGAGTAAGTACGAGTTGTGCAGTCACATAAGACCTTAGTATTTATATGTGATGAGGGTTTAATGCCTCTCGCTTTGCAACATAGTGACTCATGACTAACATTTAGGGGTGAGCATCGGGTCACTACCGACCATACCCAACACGAACCGAGAAATCCCGAAACGGAATTTCGAGGAAAATCTAAACCGAAATTACTTGGTTTTACTCGGTTCGGATCAGGACGAGTCGGTTTCGGCCGGTTTTGTCGATTTTGGTTGTTTTTTCTCGGTTTTTGGCTCTAACCGACTCGAACCGAGAATCCTGAAACCGAATTTCGGGGAAAACCTAGACCGAATACCGAACCGAGTATGGTCGGTTCGGTTTCGGTTCACTCGGTTCGGACATTCATTTTGAAAAGCCAGTTTGGTATTTTTAGTAAACTCAAAAAGGAAAATATATTCCTCCCTTATAAGAGAGGTTCGCCCTTTAATACAAGAATAAGTATTATTGTTAGATGGATGAATTGGATTCAAATAACAATTGAATTTCATCTTTTAGACTATAGATCCAGACCATTCGAATTATGTCAAGATCCAAACCAATCTGAATTAAACGTTGATGTACATACCAATAAAATGTATTGGTTTCATTTAATTCATTATGGTCACATTTCAAAGAGTTGTATTTGAGCATGTACAAGATGTGCAGTCACATAAGGCCTTAATATTTATATGTAACGATGGTTTAATGCCTCTCGCGTTGCAACATAGTGACTCGTGACTAACATTCGTGCATGTTTGGTATTTTTAATAAACTCAAAAGAAATATACATTCCTCCCTTATAAGAGAGAGGTTCGCGTTCGCCCTCCCATATAGAAGTCGAACGTTTAATTTGTTGGTTGAGAGTAAGAGGATTAACACTCTACCAAGCTTACCTCTATGTTTATGCTTAGTGAAACAAATATTAAATAGAGGTTTGAGCAAAATTAAGGATTATTATTGTTCATCGAACATTAATCTTCCCTTATTTTTTCTAGAATAAATTAGTTTTACTAATTTATTCCTTAACTGTGTGTGAAGTATTACCTTTTGATTTGTCAGATGCAGAAAAAGAATTAGCAGCAGGTTATCAAATCAAATATTTCGGTATCAAACTTGGTTTTTTACATTGTTTCATATTTAAATCTACTAGTTTCTTCATTATTTGTAACATTTCTTTAAGCGCGGGAGGGAGGGGGTAGAATCTTTCTATTTTGTAGAGATTTGTTCTTGAGCTTTTTGAAATTAGTAACACCGGTAGATTCTTTGGAACAATAAGTGGTATCTTTATTATATTAGCTAAAACTTATACAAAAAGTAAGTTACTCCCTCCGTCTCAAAATATAAGTCCGCTTTGCTATTTTTGGTTTTCCCAAAATTAATGTTCACTTTTAGTTTCAACCAATCAAAATGCTTGTAAGTGGACTTATAATTTGGGATGGAGAGAGTATTATTTTGAAACCGAAGGACATATCAAGCAGGAGTTATAAAGAAGAAAATGTTTGTCCACTGTCAATAACAATGTTGACGCCCCACAATGACAAATTGACAAATCTCATGACCAACATGTGAGAAGTGAATCTCGTAGCATCATGGTTAAAGAAACTGTGAAACATTATTGATTGGGATTAATAATATCTTAAAAGGTTGTAAGAACATGAATGCACAAATTTAAATCAAATTTGCCACAAACTGTTTAAGAGCCTTTGCTAAAAGAGAAAATTACCGTACAAGATTTTCTGAACCGTATATTACGAAACAAGCTATGAAATCCGTATTTCACACGTAGCGTGTTTGGTTGAGTGTGCCGCTTAGGTGGACAAATGAAATAGCTACACATGTCTAAAATGATCACAGCCGTTTGGACACGTAGACACTTCACATGCCACGTGGAAGGTAAGTGCGTTGCGCCTTGGGAAACAACCATTGAGAGTGTGACATGTGGATGAAGCGCGCACATGGGGAATGTTAGCATTTAAGAATTAAAAGTGATGGTCATTCTCATTGTTAAAATACTTAGTGTCGTTTGTTAGAATAAGAATTAGTTAAGACTATTGGGCGTTGGGCTAGTTAATCTAATATGTTATAAGTTATATTAGAAAAGCCTTGTAATATTCATTTAAGCAAAGTCCAAGCCCAAGTCCAATGTAAGCCCATCTAGTCCAAAGATGAAAGTATAAAAGCCTCAACACACCTCATTTGGAAGGTCTGCTTGAGTGTGTAAGTGTGTGTGTTTTATGAATGAAATATGTTCTAGTTTCTCTCTCTAACATACGCATCATTCAAGTCACCAAAGTCTTTCTAAGATTAGTGAAATAGTTATTTCTACGGTCCTACAAGTGGTATCAAGAGCCTCGGGATAATTCTAGGTTGTTTTTTATTAGATTTAGGTGAAAACTTTCGGATTTAGGGCTGTTTCTACGTGTTTTATCGAGTACGAAAGTGTTTTATCGAGTAAGGCTATTATTTATCGAGTAAGGAACCTTCTTATCGAGTAACATATCGAGTAAGAATTCTGTCTTATCGAGTAAGCTTAGGCAGTTTAGAGTAAGGTTATCAAGAAAGTAGTATCTATCGAGTATGGTTATTTTTGCCGAGTATGGCATTTTTCCTTATCGTACATCGAGTAAGGACACTACTAGGGTACTTCTTAAACGAAACTCTACTTGGTTTAACCTATGTTATCGAGTAAGGTATAGCTTTCGAGTAAGACACTATTGTATCGAGCAAGGTTGGAGATTTGGGTTTATCGAGTAAGATATTGCGACACCATTCATCGAGTAACCTAAACCTCTATCGAGTTAGCAAAATTTTCCGAGTAAGTGTTCTTATCGAGTAAGGTGTCTTTCCGTGATAGTACTTTTTCCGAGTAAGGTTTCTAAGACTTGTATCGAGTAAGCTTTTTGCGAGAAACACTTTTATCAAGTAAGCAACCTTCAAGAACGTTTTTCAAACTTCACCAAAACCATCTAATCTACAACAACAACCTTTCTTATCTTTCAAAAGATCCTCTGAACAACTTTTCACTTAGAATTCAATCCATGGCAACTCAACAAGATATTCATGTTGCCGGTGTCGAAAACCGACTTCCTATGCTTGAAAAAGGTGGATATCTTCCATGGACAAGCCGCATGCTTCGTTGCATCAAAACCAAGCCTGATGGTAAACTTATGATCAAATCCATTCAAGAGGGTCCATTTAAGCCAAGACAAGTTCAAGATGAAGGAAATCCGAATACAACACCTCCTACTGTACCATTCTTTCGTGAACAAAAAGAAGCATAGTACACAGATGAAGACAAGAAGCAGATCAATGCTGATGATATGGCAATGCACCTAATCCAACTAGGATTACCACGAGAGATCTTTGCTGCGGTCGACAGCTGTGAAACTGCTTATGATATGTGGGAACGAGTTAGAAGACTATGTCATGGAACAGAAATTGGGCAACACGACATTGAGAACAAACTTCTAACTGAATGGGAGAACTTTAAATCCACTGAAGGTGAACAATTGAATCCTACTACACAAGGTTTTGCACGTTAATGAATGAGTTAATTAGAAATAAGTTGACACCAAGAACAATCGCAACAAACATCAAATTCATTAACAACCTTCCAGTATAATGGGGACGATATGTGACTCCTCCAAATTAACCAATTAACCAAGTGTGGTCAACAGGTCAAACCTGAGTGAGAAGTGATCAATTTATGATCCGGTGTAAGCACAGTGTATTCCCGGGTCGTTATGTCCCGACGAGATTGAAATTGTATTTTGGAAAACGTTTGAGGGATTCAGTGATTTGGAAAGTAACCAGATAATGATTGGGATTGATTACACTAAGCAGATATAAATGGAAATAAGGCCGATAAGCAATATTAACAATAACTGGAAATTAGATAAACCTAAACGTAATTAAGATTAAAATAAACGTAAACGCGTACTGGGAAAAGTGAAAATTAAGCAAAAATAAACTAGAGGGGGTGAAAATGACTTTTTACAAACTTAATATTAAAAGAAAATTTTATAAAAAAAAAAGAAAATTATTTTTTTGATTATTTAATTATTTAATATTAATTATTAATTAAAAACTATTTAATTACTTATTTAAATTAATTTATATTACTAATAATACTAAAATGACTTAGATAATTATGAATTTTTTTTTATAAAACTAATTAACCATTACAGGTATCCTAAAAAATTATAAAAAGTTTATAAAACTTATAATTAGGCTAATTTAATAATTATTTACTTAATTATTAATTAAAAGCTAATAAACTAAATTAATTACGAAAAATAGCAAATGAACGGTAACAATTATGAAACTATTTTCTAAAAATACTTAATAATTAATAAGAACTAGAAAAAATATAAAAAGATGCTAGTGATTAAAAATAAACAGTAAAGGATTCTATTTTTGATTTTTCAATTAAAACTAATTAAACTAATATTAATTATTATAAATACTATATGAAAAGAGATAATTATGAAAATTTTAATACAAATACTATAAGATAACAGGAACTTAGGAAAAATATAAAAACACACAAGTGCTTAATGAAAAAGCTGAGAAAATAAGCAAAAAAGCTAAAACTTAAATAGAAGCTATCACTAAAATTATATTGATGATTTTCTATTTTTCTTTTACAGAACTATTTTAATACCAAAAATGAACAAATTTTACAAAAAAAAACTTTTTATAGCTTAAAAATAAGCAGTGTGCAAAATAAAAAGCTTAACCGAAGGCTTATTTAAGGATTTTTATGGATTTTTGATGAAATAAGCTACCAATAAGCTACAGAGGACTAAATAAGCTATGAACAACTGATATGAACACAAATAAGCTAGGAGTGACTAATAAGCTCAAGGAATTAAGCTAAAAAGTGGAAATAAGCACATCCAAAATACACAGACCAAATCAGGCCAAAAGGGCTATTGCAGGCCTAGTATAAGCTTGTACAACAAGCTTGATAGTCCAAAATGAAAGTGGAACCAGCAAGTCCACTCAGTGAGCTTTACAAAAAGCCCACAAGCTCAGAAAAAACTTAAGTGTGGAGCAATTTAGAGGCCTGAGAAAATGGTGCAAAACACTGAATAGGTTCAGTGTGCACTGAGCAAAAAGCTATGTGCCAAATTAGCTTAAAAGCACAAGTCACAAGCAAACTCTAACAAATATCAATTCAGGCAATAAATCAAGTAATAATCACAATGCAAGAACAAGAATCACTTAAGGAAATGAAATCAACAAGCTCATGGCGTACACTGATGGTCCAGCATAAACAGTTGCCAAGGGCAATAAAAAGGGTGAAAATAAGCTATGAAATAAGCAGTTGAGGCCAAGTGATGAGACGAAAAATGTTACGTTTTTAGGGGTCGGTTTGAGTCCTAATTCGTATGTTTTTGGTTTGGATTTCACCCAAAGTCGTTTCTTTTCTCATTTTAGGTACTTTTGAAGGGAAAATCACAAAAGAAGCATTTTCGGGCGTTTTCGGAGTGAAAAAGTGCGGAAAACAACAAAATCTCAAAAGACCCTAAAGATCACAGAAGGTGACGCCGTCACACTCTACAAGGTGACGCCGTCAGGAGTAAGTGAAGTCAAGGATTGGAAAAATACTCGTGACGGGCCAGAGAGTTTGTAGTGCAATTTTGTGACGCCGTCAACTAAGGCCGTCAGATCTGGAACCAGCAATTATGACCACGTCAGGGAAGGCCGTCAGGAAACCCTAATCGCCGAGCTGACGACGTCACCTATTGGGCTGACGCTGTCAGCCCGCGTTTTCTATATATATAGAACGTTTTTTTCTTATTTTGAGTCGAATTTTGGAGGGGAGAACTTTAGGGTTAAACTCTAGTACGTGTATTACAGACCTTAGAGGGTATCCTAACCCCTCTAACTTGCATGTTTAATCCAAGATAAGTCTTTATTCATACAATATGTCTATGAAAAAGAAATGAAAAGAAAAGGGTGAAAAGAAATGAGCCCTCCATATATTCAACCTTAGGGCAGACACCGGGTACACCTCATCTGCTACTGATTGTTACCAAGTAACATCGGTATTGAAGATAAGTCGTCATGGACCCAGTGACGCAATGCACTAAACCTTCTAGCCACTCAGGTATCTCTCAAAAGATACTTGTTTCATTCTCACGGGGAACCAGTATAATCTATCGACCTTCTCTTAGAGTTGGTTGATATTGAAACAGGAGACCCTGCCCCAATCTCCGCATAGGAAACCATAGGTGCACTAATGATCGGGAATTACTTGAGTACAAGTCATAAAAGTTCAAAGACGTATGAGCATGTTGGAATGGCGTACCATCAAGTTGAGTCGAAGGAGTGACCAAAGGCAGATTACTACATCATATGCATCACTTCAACAACAAGGAACAAGGATTGAAGAGCAAAGAATTTTTGTCTAATCTAACCGATTTTGTGACGTCCAGCAATTGCCAAAGTTCAAGAGTAAAGAAGATGACGTCAAAGCAACCATTCACCATTGACGACCGACCCTTAGGGGGAGATTGTTAGGAAAACGTTTCATGTTATTCAAGTGTCGGTCATTAGTTTATGATAGGTTGCTAGTTAAAGTTATTATGTTTTATAGCCAAACTTTACTTTGTTGATTTTTTATTCAAAGAAATTTCGCGCAAGAGACTTACAGTACAAACAAACATAGCGACACAGCAGAAGAGAAACAAATGTAACTGAACTTGCAACCTAAAGAAAAGTACCTGTTAACATGAGCATGAGCGGCTTACTGCTTTTGTACCCTGGTAAACGTGCTTAGCAATCATCATGTGGTATAGCTATTAGAACATACCATATGCAAGAGAGAAAATAATCAGATGAAAGCATAGCTTAAATTGAATTCGATTTGATGATATAGAATGAATCGAACGGGAGCTAATTTAAACAAATATTTGATGATATAGAGTTCAGATTTTCATTTACATCTATAAAACGATAATCATACATGTCTCTCTACTTATTGTACTTAAAACACATGTAAAAAAAACACTCATGAAATTATGCAAGGATTTTAATGCAGCCATTAAAATCAAAAGGGCCATTATTTCAAGGGTCACTCGTCTTCAGGGTAAAGCATAGTTAAAACAACAAGCTTCCCCAAGCGGCAATAAATGCAAACCCACCAAGTGGGGCCAATTTGGCGTATGTCCTGTCTTCAAGGTACGCCACCGCGTAACACCTGCAACATTGAAGACCACATTTTCATCTTTGACTAGTAAACAAGACATGGAGACATGACAGTATGACACATGCCGTTGTAAATAAGAGTTGAGAAATAGCAACAAACAACAAAGTAAAGAATCACAATGGGCCATACAACTTATAGCATCAAACCGACTGATCAAGTGTGTTGAACCAAAGATTTATGCCCAATTAAACCAATATCAAAATCTCACACTCGTCGATAACAAGCTTGCAGTACCTTGAATTGCATCAATTATAGAAAAAAAAAAAATGAGAACAAGTTATTCTAACATATATCGATGGCCTAATCATCATATAAACCAGTGGTAGGAATGTTAGATCTATCACACAAGCACATAGATGAGCTGTGTATTGGGAATTTAGGCATGTGTGTGAGTGGTAATAATAAAAAAATCTGGATATATTCCATGAATCGTGTAGAGATAAGTTTCAGATTGAAGTATTTCGACCCTATACGCCTCG
This sequence comes from Artemisia annua, assembly GCA_014162995.1. Lineage (NCBI taxonomy): Eukaryota > Viridiplantae > Streptophyta > Magnoliopsida > Asterales > Asteraceae > Artemisia > Artemisia annua. The sequence continues at coordinate 170,469 of LBNU01034997.1, forward strand.
GGTATCACGAAATCCTCAATTGGAAAATTCAAAGAATTGCACTTTGTTTCTAAGGCACGGGAGAATTACATACATTCTCATTATAAGGTTACTAATTACATATTTCCCCACCCAAATTTTATAATTAAAAATATACCCTATCCTAATGAACTTTATTATAAGACACTAATAGTAATACCCTTAATCCCTTATATATTTCTTCGATTTAGGAGTCAATTCATAAATAGTTTACCCCTGTATCCCCCTATTAATCAATTTACTTTCTTAATTGAACAATTAATTTCAAATAATTGATTATGCATATGAACGCTACCTGGCTGACTACTGATTGATGTTGACAATTAATTTCAAAAATATTGATTATGCGTATGAACACAAGAGAAATGAACCACTAAATAAAAAATTAAAAACACAATTTTGTATTCTAAAGTTGTTTTCTGTTAGGTTTTTAAGGAAACGGTTTGTAGGTTTAATTTTTTACTACGTAGATTTGGAGTTGCTTAACTGGGAATCCATGTTTATTTTCTTTAGTTTGACTTCAATATTGTGTTCCATATAAAATGTATGTTTTTATCTGGGAGTGGGATTTTGAAGAAATGAGAGCTTGTGACACGTGAATTTACATTGTGAAATGTTTCTTGAAGGTGAATAGAAAAGGGTATAATAGTCGTAAAAAAAATAGACAATATGGTTATTTATGATAATTAGATGTATTAAATTGGGTATATTTGTAATTATAAGTTTTGAGTGGGGAAATAAGTAATTAGTATAGTTTTAACGGGGATATATGTAATTGCCCTAATCTTTTATATTAACATAATCGAAAGTTAGTTAAAAGCGGTTGACGGGAAGAGTCACAAGGGTTGGTAAAAGTTGTGTCTTTTGGTGGGAAAATCTGGTTGGAGGGAAAAACAAGGGGCGCTGCCCCTTGAGCCCCGCACTTGGTTGAGGCGGTATCAAGCTAGCTAGAACGAGTGTGCACTCTGCACCTCCTGAACTCGACTATGAGCTAAACCTGAATAAGCCCGTGATCTCAAGTAAATCACAATTACACAAAATATAAGTGATGACACTAATATCACCAACATTGTGTGCTAAGGAGGTGTTTGGATTGCTTACCAAATTATCTTTTGTTACAACAGATAATCAGTTTTGACTTCTGAGTGTTCAGATGGAGGCAAGCTGATTGTGATTGTCTACTTACTTAAGGGTGAGATAATTAGTTTCAGAGTTGCTTTATCGTTACTGATTTTTTACCTCTTAAGTCCATAAATAATCAGAATTGATACACAATCATACAGCTGATTATCTAATCATATTGTCTTGTTACACCAGAAGCAAACTTAAACAACATTTTCTGCATTGTGGTACTGGCTATGATTATTTCAAAAAGCATAACATGCATAATGTGCGATCCCAAACGCCCCTAAATACATCTGAAAAACAAAGCTATTGTAAACAGTAAGGTTTCCCTAGAAGAAATATTGACTTCTCATTGTACGTCAGTAAAAAAAATATTAGTCCCTCATCCACGAGTGTCATGTATATGTATGTGTATCAATAATATTACTAATGTACTAATATTAGCTTGTCTTATAACCAGGTTGTCGCTGGTTAAAATCCAAAATTACCGTCCCATGTACTATATTCGGATCATGACAATGAAACATTAATGAGAGCATAAAACTAGAACTTACGTCCCGGAGAAGGCAATGATCCCAGTAGCCAATAGCCCTCCAAACTACAATTCACAAGAACAAACGAAACAATGAACATAAAAAATCCACCAAATCGGTCCAAACAGAAGCAAACTTGGACAGCACAAGAACTCATAAACAAACACAAAACAAAAATGTAACTTCTCAAACACCCTGTAACAACACTATTTTCTCCGACAAGGTGTCATGATCAGGGTTCTAAATAGCGCGCTATAGCGCCGCTATAGCGGCGCCATAGCGTGAGGCGTGACCTCCACGTTACGAAACAGGTCAAGGCGTCATCTCTAGGCGTAGCGTGCAATAAAGCGTGATAAGGCGTGATAAAGAGCGCTATAGAGCAAGGCGTGGCGCCATTTTTTGAAGTTTTTAAGATTTTATTATTTTTTTAATTTTTTTAAAGAGAGATGAAATGCCTGAGCTTATTTACAAGTATTTATTCGGGCTTAGTAAATCCATAACTGAGTTTTAAGCGTATTAGCTAACTAATATTGACAACTCTATAAATATTTTTTGTCGCTTTGAATCACGCCTTAGAAACGCTATGTCGCAACGCCTCACGCTAAAACTTGAGGCTTGACTATGCCGCTACGCCGCGCTTCACGCTATTTATAACCTTGGTCATGATAATACATACATGATACATCCTTCGTCCAATAATCATTACAACCACTTTCATTTGCAACTTATGCATTAGTCCATTTCAATAGTTGCACGATATTATTAGCGGGTTTTAAGGCATCTGACAAAAGTAATTAACTGTAATTAGACAATCTACCTAGTTTGCAACCTCAGCCAACTACAGGAGGACCAAAGGATACAAAATCAACACCAGCAAGCAGTATGTTGAAAATAGTGGGTCAAGTAGGGATTTCACAGATATGCTTCTAAAGTAATTATTGCAGCTTCAAGTCATAATAATCAGTTTAGAGGGTACGTGAAAAACGTCTCTATGATTTTAACTATCATCAAGATACGAGGGTTATAAGCACTTATTAATAAGCAGGCTAGATAAGCACTTATACATTCTTAATTAGTCCAACGAGTTATGCATAGCAATGTTATGACACCTAGATCCTCAAATGTTGTTTTCAAAAGAATTAGTTTTGCAATCCGAAAAAGGCTAGCGGCACAACTTGTTACTCGTTTGCCTTTCACCTCTATGTAAATTCTAATAGTGACCGAATGCTAATATATGAAATTAGCCAAGGCCTTGATCAAACAACTATATGTACACACATTTTATTCCAATTATTCAAGTCACTATAATCACTTTCAAAACACGAATCCACCGGACTCACAAATCATAAAACCAACATAAAACAACTTACAACATTCGGGTTTTTCGCAATAGGAGCACCAAGCAATGCAGCAGTATGCACCAAATGATACAAACTTGCAGTATTCCAAACCTATCAACAAAACAATCAAAACACTTATTACACATTAGTTCAATATAAATCTATTCGATTTCGAGTATTCAACATTATTAACTAACCTCTTTATAAGTAGGATTAGTTGGCTTAAACCCATGAGCACCATATGTCCCTAACCCAAGTGCAGCCATACCTGTCATATCAAACATCAAGATTTTCAAGATTATCATTCTTGATCACCATTCATCAAAAAGTCAACTTTTTTACCATCAATTTTTATAAAAGATTATACTTTTAACATGGGTTTTGGATAACTTACCAGAAATTGCAGCAACTTTGTGCCATATTAATGGATTCATTGCTTGATCTTGGGTTTATAGAATCACAATTTTTTTATAAAAATGTTGTTTGGGTTTTGACTTTAAAAGTATACAACTGAATTCATGGTGAGGAGTTGAGCAACGTATTACTATGCTACCCTTTGACTTTTTGGATTGTTACTTTTGCCACCATAGGTTATAGTTCTTTTCAACTATACCCTCTAAGGTGTCATTTATTTTCCTCTTTTCAACTTTTTTTTTTTTTTTTTTTTTCGGCGCGCATAGATTTGTATTTGTTTGTTTTAAACATAAGTGTTTCATTTTACTTTTAACATTTTCAACAATTAGACATAAACTTTCACTTATTATCACTTCTTCAATACAAACCATATCTATTTCTCTTTCATTCATTTCTTTTAAAGGCACAAAGAACAAACGATCATCTCAGATCAATCTTTAGTACAAGAATAGGTATTCCTATTATTTTTTGCTATGTCATGGGTTTCTAGATGGATGAATCGGATTCAAATATATAACATTTGAATTTCTTCTTTTAGACTGTAGATTCGGACTCTTAAGATCAAAACCAGTCTGAATTAAACGTTGATCTACTTACCAATAAAATGTATTGGTTTCATTTAATTCATTATGGTCATGTTTTACAGAGTTGTATTTGAGTGAGTACGAGATGTGTAGTTACATAAGGCCTTAGTATTTATATGTGATGAGGGTTTAATGCCTCTCACGTTGCAACATAGTGACTCATGACTCACATTCGTTTTGAAAAGCCTGTTTGGTATTTTTAATAAACTCAAAAGAAAAATATATTCCTCTCTTATAAGAGAGGTTCGCCCTTTAACAAATATAAGTATTCTTGTTATTTTTTACTGTGTCATGGGTGTTTAGATGGTTGAATCGGATTCAAATCGATAACAATCGAATTCCGTCTTTTAGTCTATAGATTCCGACCATTCAAATTGTGTCAAGATCCGAACCAATATGAATTAAACGTTGATGTACTTACCAATAAAATGTATTAGTTTCATTTAATTCATTATGGTCACGTTTTACAGAGTTGTATTTGAGTGTGTACAAGATGTGCATCCACATAAGGCCTTAGTATTTATATGTCACAGTGGTTTAATGGCTCTCGCGTTGCAACATAGTGACTTATGACTAACATTCGTGCATGTTTGGTATTTTTAATAAACTCAAAAGAAATATATATTCCTCCCTTATAAGAGAGGTTCGCTCTGCCATATAGAAGTTGAACCCGTAATTTGTTGGTTGAGAGTAAGCGGTTTTACCACTCTTCCAAGCTTGACTCTATGTTTATGTTTAGTGAAACAAATATTAAATAGAGGTTTGAGCAAAATTAAGGATTATTATTATTTTATGAATTTTTGTTTTACTAATTTATTCCCTAACTCAGTGTGAAGTATTACCTTTTGATTTATAGATGCAGAAGAAGAATTAGCAGCAGGTTATCAAATCAAATATTTCGGTATCAAACTTGGTTTATTCTACGTTGTTTCATATTTAAATCTAATAGTTTCTGCATTATTTGTAACATTTCTTTAAGTAAGTGTGTGTGTTTTTTNAACACGGGTAGAATCTTTGGAACAATAATTGGTATCTTTATTACGGAGTATATTAGCTAAAACTTATACTAAAAGTGAGTTATTATTTTGAAATCGAAGGACATATCAAGCAGGAGTTATTAAGAAGAAAATGTTTGTCCACTGTCAATAACAATACTTCTTGTCGACAAACCATTAGGTTATTTATCATTTTGCATACTTGTTTGTTTGTAGTATAGATTTTCTTCTATGAAAATTCAATGTGATTATAAAAAACTAAAGAAAAAAAAAAGAAAAGAAATAAGTAGTTGCTTGGATTTTCGGATTTTTGGATATCCAAAATTCTTGAAACATGATATTTGCATCCGAAAGTTTGGTTAGCAGGAGATTTGGATATCCGAATTTTCAAAGAAGTGTCTGATGGAGATTCTGTTAATCCGATCAGATGTTTGTGATGGGTTGTGTTTTTGACATCCCTAATCATAAGTGGATGTCCATAAGAGAAACTCTTGCTTCCAAGCTAGATTTCTCTCTAATAGATTTGATACTTTCATACTACTTACAAGTGGACAATATGCAAAAAAGTATGTGAAGTTGCAAAATTTTCATTATATAATGTATAATATCAAAGCCCCCAAAAGATAATAAAATAAAGTTCGTCAAAAGTATATGGTCTTCAATTTCGATGAATAGATAATTTTGTTCCGGTCGTAGTGGTATGGTTACTTTCATATAACGATTTGTGAGATATTACCGTTTTCAAGATTGAGGATGAAAATGAGTTTTATTGTTTGATAAAAAAAATGAATGGGTAAAGTTGATTCATTTTATATTAAGTTTAATTTTCGTTTCTTCACTCATCTCACTTCAAAGAATCATATGGTTTATGGGTTAGGGTTTTATATCAAATAGGTTACCCAACTTTGCGTTTTTGTGCACCTAAGTTATCAAACTTTTTTTTTGTTCAAATGGGTTACTGGACTATACGGGTTTGACATTTAGGTTACTCAAAACCATAAATGTGTTCATTGAGATTACCCCGATGACTGGTAACCGGTAGATGAAGTTATTACTTTGTCCACGTCAGCTTTATGTTCAAATAAGTTACAAATATGTTACTCAACTTTGCGATTTTGTTCGTCTAAGTTATTGATTTTTTTTTTTAAATTGGGTTACTAATATATATTTATTTACAAGATATTTAGCGAATTAAGTGGATTTCGTTAAATATCTTGCCCCGGTCCGCCGCGTTGCGGCTGGGCGTTGGTTTTTTTGCGAACAATGTTGATGCAGTTTATGTTTTCGAAGATTGTGAGCTGATAAATTGAACAACATATTTAGCGAATTAAGTGGATTTCGTTAGAATTTACACATTTTTATATACATTTTTATATACGTTACGAACATTTTTGTACACGTTATTATATACCTTTTTTTATACGTTTTTATATAAGTTTTTTATACGTTTTGTATATGTTATTATAAACATTTTTGTATACGTTTTTATATATGTTTTTAAATACATTATTATATACTTTTTGTATACAAAACGTATTTAAAAACATATATTATAGCGTTTATAAAGACGTACATAAAAAGTATATAATAATGTGTATAAAAATATATATAAAAGTATGTATAAGGACGTTTTTGTAGTAACGTATACAAAAACATATATAAAAGTATATAAAAACGTATATATAATGAATGAATACGTTTACTTTTCAATTATCTATGTGATTTTTAATTTATGATGTGGCGTTGAGGTGTGTCACACCCCCAAAATCGGGTCGCAGCGGAATGGAATTCCGAGGGAGTGACGTTCATGGAATACAAAGTACAAGGAAATAAAGAATGACCTCTAAGTGAGTCATTTTAAAACAAGCGTTTGATTTAAACATAAGAGTTTACAAAAGCATTAAGTTTCAGAGTTTCACCATCAAAATGTAAGATTTTAATACATAACCAAACGCTAAGTAATGCAAAGAAATCTTCATCATGATGTGCTTCCAAAATGTGACTCGATGCGCTTCCATACAAAAGGTGTATCACTACCCCTTAGTTACCTGAGAATATACGCTAAAAGGGTCAACAAATAATGTTGGTGAGAATCATAGGTTTAAATAAATAGTATTGCGGACCACAAGATTTCAATAGCAAGACAATACAACGAATATAATGTCACAGCCAAAAATAGTATATACAGTGCCTAAGCTCATGACCCCGAAGCTCGACGTAATGGTATGCAATCAAGCATAGTAATCAGTGCCCCTAAATAAGTGTTTGCCAGACACTCGGAAATAATCCGAATGATATGCGTCCGTTTGACAGGTTGGCGCGACCAACTCGGACGGGGTGTCAACCCAAATAGATCTATTCATAACATCCGCGCTTACAAGTAATTAACGGTTCATGATTCGTAGGGGACTTTAATGGCATGCGGTAACTTAGGCAAAGTAACAGTTTTAGTACTTGCGTCCGTATGTAAAAACAAGCGTTATATTCCCACCCCGAGGGTTTAGAAATCATGTAATAACAATGTAAAAAGTCGGGGCTATGAAACTCACCTGATATGCTAGCAGTAATGATAATAGTGAATGTGATGAAGTGAGGCTCGATCTCTAACCGCGACCTATAATGAATGATGCGATCTAATGTAAGCAATGATACAATGCTATGTATGCAAATACATATGTCATCGATACCACTCGTAATTTTTGAAAATAACGTTTATCGTCGAAAAAAATATATTTAATTAGTGGATGATAGGTTAGAAAAATTATATAATTTATTTGCAATAAATAATCTTATATTATCTAGTTTCAAATAGTTCAAGGGTTATATGTGAAAAACTAGTTAAAAAAAATAATAGGAAAGATGACAAGTGCAAGGTTCGAACTCTGCCCTTTAGGACAACTGCCAAAATCACCAACCATTGGACTAGTCCTTCTTTTGTGTTAGTATTCTTCAACTGTTTCTTTATATGGTGTTTTTCGGCTATGACTTATTAACATATATATAAGACAGTGCGCTCATGTTTGTGTTGTTTCTTCAAAACTGTTTTGGTGTTTAGTGTTTTGCCGAGTGACATAAAAGCCCAAAAGTTGATAAATAAGTCTTGTAAGTTGAAAATAAGCCACATTTAAACTAATACACATTCTTCCAATGTTAAGCCAAGACTTAAGTTAACTTGAAATCTATGTTTTCTCTAGCATAAAAGTGTTAAACATGCCTCGCGATATGTATATGTACATCGATTTATACAAAGGTAGCTCAAGCATGTTTTCTCTAGCATAAAAGTGTTAAACATGCCTCGCGATATATATATGTACGTCGATTTATACGAAGGTAGCTCAAGCTTATTTGTAAGATATTCATAAAAAAAATATAAATAAAAAAAATAATAAAATAAATTACCACACAAGTTCTAAACACAACGGGCCTCTTAATTGTTATGAAGGTCGAATGTTTCTATGTGTATATGTATAAGTTCGACAGTTTACATGCATGCAACCTATATTCTTTGTTTTTCATAGTTAAGTATTTTAAAATGAAGTTTAAACTTAAAAGTAAATATTATAACAAGCTTAGGATTTAGTTTATTCTTACAGTGACGTCAATGGAGAGTGTGTCGAATGAGAGTGAACCAAAACAATGTTTCCAACTCAAGTTTCCTTAATGCTTTAACCCAAATATGACCCTTAAAAGCACCAAATAAGCCACCAAGCTTTCTCCTCTATTTCTTTTTGTTATGGCTGAATGTCAGAGTGAATGAGAGAGTGGTATAAATTTTGCTAAGTCTTAGAAATGAAAAGTTAGTAATATGTTTATACACTTATAGAAAGTTAGTAGATATTTTTATTTTTATAAATATTTAGTACAAATGAATTATTAGACTTGGCAAGATTTTCAAAATGGTCATGGTTTTGGGATGGCATAATCGGCTGAAAATGAGGGAAGTGGGAAAGAGCCATACTTGTTGTAAGTGTTTGTCCCAAAACTAGATTATTTTGGATTTAAATGTCTAGTTAATTATTTAGTTAGCCTATTAAAAGGCAAATAATTTGTGTAATGTCGTAAAAATATAATTTAAGTTGTTGTAATTTATTTTTACATTGTATTTGAGTGCACAAAATGTATTGTCCAGAGGTAAATTAGTTTGAGGAATTCATGTATCTTTTAAGTACTTATAACAAAATAAATGTCAAAGGGTAAGATAAAAATGTTTCTTGAATTNGTCGATTTATACAAAGGTAGCTCAAGCTTATTTGTAAGATATTCATAAAAAAAATATAAATAAAAAAAATAATAAAATAAATTACCACACAAGTTCTAAACACAACGGGCCTCTTAATTGTTATGAAGGTCGAATGTTTCTATGTGTATATATATAAGTTCGACAGTTTACATGCATGCAACCTATATTCTTTGTTTTTCATAGTTAAGTATTTTAACATGAAGTTTAAACTTAAAAGTAAATATTATAACAAGCTTAGGATTTAGTTTATTCTTACAGTGACGTCAATGGAGAGTGTGTCGAATGAGAGTGAACCAAAACAATGTTTCCAACCCAAGTTTCCTTAATGCTTTAACCCAAATATGACCCTTAAAAGCACCAAATAAGCCACCAAGCTTTCTCCTCTATTTCTTTTTGTTATGGCTGAATGTGAGAGTGAATGAGAGAGTGGTATAAATTTTGCTAAGTCTTAGAAATGAAAAGTTAGTAATATGTTTATACACCTATAGAAAGTTAGTAGATATTTTTATTTTTATAAATATTTAGTACAAATGAATTATTAGACTTGGCAAGATTTTCAAAATGGTCATGGTTTTGGGATGGCCTAATCGGCTGAAAATGAGGGAAGTGGGAAAGAGCCATACTTGTTGTAAGTGTTTGTCCCAAAACTAGATTATTTTGGATTTAAATGTCTAGTTACTTATTTAGTTAGCCTATTAAAAGGCATATAATTTGTGTAATGTCGTAAAAATATAATTTAAGTTGTTGTAATTTATTTTTACATTGTATTTGAGTGCACAAAATGTATTGTCCAGAGGTAAATTAGTTTGAGGAATTCATGTATCTTTTAAGTACTTATAACAAAATAAATGTCAAAGGGTAAGATAAAAATGTTTCTTGAATTTTTTTTATAACACTCTAATATGTGTAGAAATGTAATAAAAATTATTAGTTGGAGTACCGGGTACATTGTTCATGTATAAAAATCATAATTACGTAAGTCGTCGTAATTATAAACTTTTAGCGATACGTATACCAAATAAATTCAAAACGTCGGGTAAATTAATAATATAATTTTTATATCATTATAATGAGTATGAAAATATATTAGGATCATTGGGAGTGTCAGATGTGTTAGTCGTATTTATTGATCGCGTGTTAACGTTTATTTAAAAATAAACATACGTAAAATATCAAATATACGAAAAATGTAAATTTGAATAACCTACGAGTGGAATAGCATGTAAATGTCATGATGATGATATGTAGACTAATCATAGTCCGTATGATATGTTCCCATGGTTGATGCATGAATTCGCCGTTAAACCAAACCGGTTACGCGAACATGAATACCCGTAAACCCTGTTTACGATGAAATGAATGATATGCATGAATAGTACTTTCCCACCGGAAATGAATAGTGTCATGTGAATAGTAAATTTTTCTGAACGCTTCCCGGAATCTCAAACTGACTCCGAAAATGATGAATAGTGACCGATGAATAGTAAATGATGAATAGTAATGGGTGAATAGTGAAATGTCGAGGTTTGGAAAATGACCTGGAATTACGAGTTGTGACAGTCGCCCAACCAAAAAGGAACTTCGTCCCGAAGTTCAGCTGGTGTTGGTCTTTGAAGTAGACTCGATGAAAAGAT